>BSBK01006421.1:397500-534895 GCA_027943335.1 Chamaecyparis obtusa
GACATCCCATGTGAAGATATTGTGCAGATAGAGATCAAACCAAGGCCATCAATACCTGATAACGTTCATAATTGGAAAATCTTTGATAATGATAGAGACATCATAAAGTTTCTTGCATGTGAGGAAAGGTACGAAGATCAATTCATTGATTTAAATGCTTATGTTGAAACTATAGAGTAAAATGATACTTTATTTGGAAAAGATGTAATTCATCTTAAAACTAATAAAATTCCTAAGGGACTTGTTACACTAGAAAAGATGTTTGATAGTAAAGAGTTTAGTGATAAGGCTAAAATGGAAAATACTAATATAGAGGAAGTGGAAAAGATAAATTTAGGAAATGAACACACTCCTAAAGAAATTTTCATTGGTAAAAAGTTAACTCCTAAAATTAGATCTGATATAGTTAGTTTGTTAAGAAAGTATAGACATGTGTTTGCTTGGTCCTATGACGATCTTAAGGCTTATCGAGAAGACTTGTTCCAACATGAAATACCCTTAAGACCTAATGCAAAGCCTTTTAGACAAAGGCAAAGATCGATCAATCTAACTTTGGCTCCTAAGATGAAAGAGGAACTCATTAAGATGAGGGATGCTAGTATTATAAAGCCGATTAGACACTCTACTTGGGTTTCAAATTTAGTACCTATTAGGAAGAAGAACAAAGATATTAGGCTTTGTGTGGACTTCAGAAATCTGAACATATCTTCGTTAAAGGAAAATTATGCATTACCAAACATGGAAGCATTATTATAGAAAGTTATAGGAAATGAATTATTGTCCATGATGGATGGGTTCTCTGAGTACAATTAGGTTAATGTTAAAGAGGAAGAACAATACAAAATAGCATTCACTACACCATGGGGTACATATGTTTATGCAAGAATGCCATTTGGGATTACGAATGCAGGAGCTACTTTTCAGAGGGCCATGGATGTGGCTTTTGAGGATTTCATTGATATTATCATGGTAATATATTAGGACGACATCATAGGTTATTCCAAGAAAGTAGAAGATCATTGCAAGAACTTAGAGAAGATTTTCAAAAGGGCCCTTGACTATGGAGTATCCTTAAACCCGAAGAAATGTCATTTTGGGGTTACCGAGGGTAAACTCCTTGGTCATATAGTTTCCAAGGAAGGAGTCAGAATAGATCTAGAAAGAATTGAAGAAATCGATAAAGTTTAGATCCCTAAAAACATTAAGGGAATACAATCTTTCCTTGGCCAGATCAACTTTGTAAGATGGTTTGTCCCAAATTTTTCAGAAATCATAAAACCTATTGCAAAGATGTTAAAGAAAGATGCAAGTATAATTTGGACAGATGAAGCCTTAGAAGCATTTGCAAACATTAAGAAAGCAATCAAAGAAGCACCAGTTTTGAATTCCCCTGATTTTTCAGAACCATTTCAATTGTTCTCCTTTGCTTCTTTCCACACCATAGTGGTAGTTTTGTTACAAAAAAATGATGAAGGATATGAACAACCAATAGCATTCTTCAGTAAAAATCTACAACTTTCTGAGCTGAATTATGACATACATGAAAAGAAAGCCTATGCATTGGTTAAATCGATGAAATCATTCAGACCTTATCTAGTTGGGGCCAAGATCATGGCATACGTACCAAATGCAGCAACTAAGGATATCTTAAGGCAATCAAAGGTTATAGGAAAAAGATGTCGATGGATAAATTAGATTCAAGAGTTCGACATTGAAATTCAGATCACTAAGTTAATCAGAGGACAAGGATTGGCTAAGCTTATGGCAGAAACAAATTTGGATGCAACACAAGTAAACCAAGTAGATTTAGAAAGGGCTAAAATGAGTATCGAGCATTGTCCATGGTACAAAGACATAGTATACTTCTTAAAACATATGAAGTGTCAAGAAGGTCTAAATGATAATAAAAAAAGAACTATAAGGTTACAAGCATCTAGATATGTGCTGATTCAAGGAGACCTATATTGGAAAAATAATGATGGTATCCTCCTATTTTGTCTAGACACCTATCAGGCCAAGTCAATTATTAAAGATTTACATGATGGGGTATGTGGTGGTCATTTTTCGGCTAAGACAACAGATCACAAGATACTAAAAGTCAAGTATTACTGGCCTCATGTCTTAAAAGATTGTTATGATTATGTTAGAAAGTGTGAGTCCTGTCAAAAGTCCTCTGGGAAACTGAAATACAATGGTACTTTACCCCTTATTCTGTTACAGACTGAAGAACCTTTCAAAATGTGGGGAATAGACTTTATCAGGGAAATTGCAGATGCTTCCAGTGGAGCTCATAGATGGATATTGGTTGTGACAGACTATTTCACAAAATGGGTTGAAGCTATACCCACAAGGCAGGCTACAAGCAAGTTGGTCATCAAGTTTTTGATGAATAATATACTTAACAAATTCAGAGTACCTTATAAGATTCTTTGTGACAATGGCATGTGTTTTAGGTCTAAGGAATTTTTAGAATTTTGTGAAAAATATGGCATCAACCTATCATACTCATCTCCATCTCATCCGTAAGGGAATGGTCAAGCAAAATCAAGCAATAAGAATATACTTAAGATTATCAGAAGAATGTTGAGTAACAATAAAAAGGCCTAGGACTCAAAGCTAAATCTAGCTTTATGGGCAGACAAAGTAACAATGAAGAGATCGACAGGTTTTTCTCCTTATGAGTTGGTTTATGGAAAACAAGCGAGGTTACCATTGAATAATCTCTTGCCAGTATACAAATTCATTCAGGAAGAAGAGCTTGAAGATGTAAACTTTATGGAAGACCAGTTGAGCCAATTATCAAAGCTAGATGAAATGAGAAGATTGGCACAAGAAAGGAATCTTCATAAAAAATGATAGATCAAAACTCTTCATGATAAAAGAGCATCAGATAGACCTTTCAAAGAAGGTGACTGGGTATTAAAATGGAATGCGAAAGACCAAGCCAAAGGAAAACATGGTAAGTTTGAGGCATTATGATTAGGACCTTACATGGTAGTTTCGAAAGCAGGTGAGAATTCCTATTATCTACAAGACACTGATGAAGTCATTCAAGAATTCCCAACTCACGGTAGTATTTGAAGCCATTTTTCTCTTAGAAATAGGAAGTATTCTTTAACTTGTATATTACTATTTTTTTTTATTTAAGCATCATGTTTCTTTTCTCACTATGGTCTGCTTCTCCAGAGATAACTAGGATCACACTGCATCCAAGCATGAATGCACATCCCCAATTGGAGCCACTGTTGACACCAAAATTTTTAGGTTCTAAATAGATAGGATGTCAGGGAAGTATGATGTAAATTTTAGTTTTATATCATCTGCTTATGTTGAAAAAATTAAAATGATAAAAGAGCTAATGTGTTTTCATTTAGTAGGTTGTTAATTATTTTATTCTAACTCCATAAATGCATTTTGAAAATAAATAATTATTGAAAAAATGAAATAGGTTGAACAAAAGGCGGTGAGAGGGAGTTGAACATTCAACCTCTCAAGCCGACCTTTTTTCCTACCTATCTACCCTCCTACCCCCTAACCAGTTAGTCTACTTGTTTTCTTCGAGAGGGTTATGAAAAAATACTAATTTATCTTCATTTCTATGTGCAGGTGAGAAGTAAAAACAACCTCCTACACGGGGAGTTACCTCTTCCCTAATTATATTTTATATTTTACATAACGTGATTACTATGTTATTTTGTGTATTTACCTATTTTCTAATTTTAGGAAAAAGAACAGGGAGAGGGAGTTGAACACTCGACCTCTCGACCCGTTCCTTTTCCTACCTAACTACCCAACCCTACCCTACCAGTTGCTCTACATTATTCTTCAAGAATATGTGTGTAAATGAATATATAAATTATAGAAAATGTTATCTCTTCTTGAATTAAGTGTTAAAATAAATTAGGTTTCTGAGATAGAAACTTCATGTGTCTTGATTACTAATAATTATTTTATTTATCTCTAAAACCCTAGAAATAAAAATAAAAGATGGAATAAAAGGGTTGAAATTGGTAAATGTTAATGTGTTAGGGTTTTGGTGTGTAATTCTTTGTCTTTTCCATTTGATATTTTTACCTAATATGCTTAACATTAATTTTTTTTACCAATTTAGGTGAGTAGGTTTTTATTAAATTTTAATGATGTACTATGCATATGTTTTTTTTTAGGGTTGCCATTTATGTTTTAATTGTAAATCCCTAAAAGGTAGCTTTCTTTACTTTAATTTTTAGGGTTTTGATTATTCTATTTTACTAACTTTTATGAATAGGTGAATTCTTTTATAAATGTTTTAGGTTTGCTTTTAGAAAGATAAATCTTTTTAATCCCTTTATCATATATTATTTTTATAGTTATATTATTATTTTGTATTAAAAGGTTTTTATATTATTAAGGTAATTATTTTATGAACTTAATGTGAATTAACCCTAAGTGGATTGATTTCATATTTAGGGTTAAATTTATTTTTTCATTAAGTGGATTGTACTCTTAAAGTACATTATGCTTTATTATGAATTAAAAGGATAACTGTGAATGTTATGTTTTTATTTATCACATTATATAAATCCTTCATGATTTAATTATTGTGGTTAAAATACAATTTAACTTTCATTTTCATTTTTACTTATTTATTTTTCTTATCTATTTTTAATTGATTATTAATAAGCAGTGTACATATGTTTATGCAAGATTAATACACTACATAATGTTTTTATTATTATGTTTGTGATGGACTAATATTGATTATTGTGTGTGTGCAGGAAATTAAAGAGTAAACTATTATGCACAGCACACATCTAACTATATGGGATATTTTACCGAACAACTATTGTTATGATTTGGTTATATACATTTAGGGTTAATTGTACAATAGGTCCTGTGAAAGGGTATAGGAAACCATTGAAATTTATATTTATACTCAATCAATTGTAAAACCAAGAGACACAATTCTATCATGGCAAAAAGGCTACTTCTTACAGATTGGAAGTTAATGTCACAAGGTCTTATGCAAGGATATCTGATAAGTGCTTATACCCTATTAATTTTATAGTTTGTATGTTCAATCAGTTTCTTGGATTACTCTCTAACCAGGGTATCCTATTATGATTTCTATTTTATGCATTTATTTATAATCAATTTATACAATTTAAATAATGATAGCATGGTCTAGGACTCTGTTGTTGTTTCCTTTCGGGCTCTTTAGTTGAGTTAAAAGCCATAGGACTTGTTGTATTAATTGTTATAATTTTTGGATCAAATAGAATCTTGTAGGTTGATGGTCTCGTTCTGTAGAAATGAGTTATCTTAAAACCATCTCCAGTTACATATAGTATTGAATGTCAACTCTATTTTCAATTTGGGATCAGGCACTGGTCTATTCATTCATTTGATTTTGTCATTTATTTCTCTCTGTGAAGTACATTTCTAATCTACTACCTTATTTATCAAACAGTAAATTAGGTTTAGCATTAGTTCATAACATTAGTCTAAATATCTAGCTATCTAAATATTAGGATATTAGGTTACTTTATCTTCCAAGCATCAGTAACCCCTTTGGAAGAGATTTTTTTGTTTATGCACATATTTGTGCAGTCAGACAACGCATTCAATTTAGGCCTACCAGCCTTGGTTCAATCAAACCAAAATTGCAGAGGCATCTATTGTGCTTGTTAGTTGGCCTCAAAATGATTAGCATTTTTGAGCCCCAACAGGTCAAACTTGGTCAACTTTCTTTGGTTGACCCTTGTTGAGTTTCTAGACCACTTAGACACTTTCACTTATTTGATTCTCTCTGCACCATTTTGCGTGCACATGGAATCTTGTGTCAGATAGTATTTAACTTCTTAGTTGTGTATGTGTGTATGTTCTTAGTTGCGTGCACATGGATGGACTAATGGTCACTTTGAGAAGGATTTCGGTTAGTCACGTCATTGCATGGGCAAATACTAGTATTACGGGCTCAGTTTCTACAGTCAAAATCACTTTATTTATTAAAGTGTGTTATAAAGTTGCTTTATGACTTATTATAAAGTCACTTTATTTTATAAAGTCACTTTAAGTTGTTAAAGCGACTTAAGTGAGCTTTTATCCCATATTTCCTAGCTTTTTGTATTTGCACTCACTTCAAGGCTATAAATGAGGAAAGTACACCTTGGTAAAGGCACCATGAGAAAACATAAAAATAAGCACAAGATTCAAGTTGCTTTGATGTGACTGGAAATTCTGAGGACACAAACCCTCAAGAATTTGAGAAGAGATTGGACGTAGCCTTAGCTCTCTCTCCAAGGTGGAAAAAATTAGTTTTCACAAATGAGCTTATTGATTTCGTAAGATAGTCTTTTCTAGCAGAGTTAGTTTTCAATTTTGACAAGACAGTTGAGTTCTAGGGTTCAAGTCACTCCCAACAAATAGGTTAATCACCAGCAGTCCATGTTTTGAGTAGTAGACGTCTCCAGCTAGCATTGAATAAATAGGTTGATGATATAAGAATGAGAAGTGTTGGAGTTAACCAAAATCCCTAACAGTTCTTATACGTGGCCTGTATTTTATCCTACACACTAGGGAAGCCGTATTAAATAGTTTGAAACACATACTATGTACCACGCGCCAGCAACACTAGTCCTTGGCATGTTTGGGGGAGTAAGGAAGGGCATTAGTTAATAGGAAGGAGGGTGTTGTTGCTACTTCCTGTCATTCTCAGGTGCAACCTTACATTAACGGGCCAGAAAAACACTTTCACATGCTCTAGGAGTCTCCCATGCGACCTCCTCAAGAGACAATAGCACTCTCAAGTTGCCCAAGTAACATGGGATAGCAATGCGGGTGGCACAACCTGTAGACATTACATATAGATGGAGCAAAGATTGCTCATGATAGCTTCTAGCTCCAAACCATGGTTATGAGGTGTGGGTTTCAATTTGGGAGCAGTGCTAGCAAGCTGCAATCATATCGCCAGAACCAATAGATATCGTGTCAGCCTAGTCTTAACCGCAAGGTAGCTGGAGTAGTACATAAGACCACCATAACCATTCAGGACGGGCATGCACTCTTCAACTAGCATGGATACAAGGTTGGTCATTACTATACATTGGTTTAGTTGTAGTTGTTTGAGTTTCCAACCATCCGTATATTTGGCTATTGTAACTTACTGAGTGTATATGTTGTGTTGAAACTACTTCTTAATATTCAACATCTGGTCTATTTTATACTGGCATTGCATACGGTTTTCTAGTGTTCTTATGTCTAGATTGGTAGAAGGTTAATTTCACAGCAATAACTATGAAATGAGGTGCTAATCTAGATGTATCTTATTATGGTTAGTAGAAGCTTAAGTCCCTTTTAACAGTTAGCGAAGGTTATGAAATGAATTTGTTGTCCGTATGTGAAGAATTGCATTTGGCTTAATAATAGTGGATCATTTTAGTCTTAAAATACCAGCATCATAGAAGGTTAAACAGAATCACAGTCCAGTTGAGTTAGATAACCACAATTGAATTGGAACATTTAGAAATTTAATGTCAAAAATTTAGTTCAAAACACTTCAGTGGTATCAGAGCGTAAGGTCTTGCCAACCTTGTGGGCTTTTATTTTCAGTTGGTAATGCAGTCCAGGCATGCACGGTAGTCATAAAGTTTATAACTTCATACATAACAGGGCTGAATAGAGGTAGTTTGAATCATCAGTGTAGGTAGACATTGAAAACAGTCATACAGAGGAAGATGAGCATATTGTTTTTGAATAGGGTACTAGAGGTATAGGTATGGTAGATGAGGACAGAGAGGTCAGAGAGACCATGAGGGCCCTTCGCCAGGGATAGGATCTCATCATTGATGTGTAACACCAACTCACAGGAGTTATGCAGTAGTTGACAGTGGCAGCCGCGAGACCCCAAAGCCACCATGGTGGTAACAGTGTGGTAGGATCACCTAGAGCTACTATAGCAACTACTTACACTATAGATAGGCCCTTTATGCCTACGTTCATAGGGAATCATGCTGAGGAGGAAGTAGCCCAGCCCGAGGTAGTAGCTGCACTTCCCAACAATGTTGCAGTCACACATAATGAGTGGGACTTGTTACCTAACCATGTCAAGGCTAACTTGTCATTTGTGCAGTATCTGACACAGAGGAGAGATTATGAGAGAGTGCAGCAGGATAGGAGACCCAGGGGTCCCAATAGAGATCTTAAGCATGCTATAAATAAGTTGACTCTCCCCATTTTTGATGGCAGTGGTAAGACTTCTATTAGAGCTTGGATTCACAAGTTAGATACTTTCCTAACTCTGAAGCCTATGTCAGAGATGGAGGCAATTAAGTTCATAACCATGCATTTAGAGGGTGTAGCATATGATTGGTGGCATCATGGTCTCATCACCCAGGATCACGGGTTGATTACATCCTACAAGATCTTCAGCACTAAATTGATCACCCGCTTTGACCATAAGGACATTGAGGTCTACTACAGGGAGTTAGCTCTGCTGAAGTAGAGTGGATCATTAGATCACTATATTGATGAGTTTTAGAGGATATCTATTATGGTCCCGGATATGGCAGAGAAAAGGAAGGTTATGTTGTTTATTGAGGAGCTTCAAGATAAGTTCAGAGGACTGGTGAGAGTCCTCAAGCCAGACACTTTAGATGATACCATTAAGTTGGCACATGACTTGGACTCACCGTCATCCATCCTACAGCCACGAAAGAAAACCTTTAAGGGGTCTTCTTCTTTTTAGAGAAATAGAAACTGGGATAAGAGCACACCTCCCAGACTTGACTTTGAGACATGGATGAGTTGAGAAGGAAAAATGTATGCTTCACATGTAGAGAGCCTTGGGATCTAGATCACAGATGTCATGGGAAGGGTCAGGTACACTCTATTGAGGTGGTAACCGATGATGAGGATGATTAGCAGGAGGACAGTGGAGATGAAAGTAGTCAGATAGAGGCTCAGGATAAGCATACAGTAGAGAGGAAGAAGAAGGGAGTGCATACGGGGCAGCCCCCTATTACTTTAGCATCCCTCTCAGGTATTCCCACCTGTCACTCTTTTAGGCTCAAGGGAGTGGTTAGAGGACAGCAGATTATATGTCTTCTTGACATGGGTGCTAAACACAATTTCATTAGCACCAGTTTGGTTTCTAGGAGGGGACTTCAGATAGATAGCATTTTAGAGTTTGAGGTCAAGGTGGCTAGGGGAGACTTACTAAGTTGCACAGGGAAGATCTTAGGTCTTCAGATTCATTTCAAGGATTATCTCCTAGATGTAGATTTCTACGTCATTGACTTAGATAGTCTTGATGCCATTCTAGGCATGCAGTGGCTATAGACCCTCGAGTGGTATACTATTAATCATCAGCAAAGGTAATTAGAGTTTATGAAGGATGATCATTTGGTTACACTTAAGGCCATGATAGATAGCGGATCACAAGTAGTTTCAACTCATCAAATGGAGGCCATATTCAAACATGGCATCATGGAGTGGGTAGCTCAGTGCTTCATTTCTTCCAGTCCTTCACCTGATTCAGGGTAGTAGATTCATGCTAACATACAGGGGGTGTTGGATAGGCACAAGAAGGTTTTTGAGGACATCCCTCTGGGCATACCTCCAAATAGGGGCTTCGAGCATATCATAGAGTTGGAGAAGGGGGCCAAACCCATAATTACCACTGCTTATCATCACCCCAGGAATTAAAAGGAGGAGATTGAAAAGGCGATTAAGGAACTATTGGACATGGGGCACATCAGACCTAGCTCTAGCCCTTTTGCTTCTTCTGTAGTTTTGGTGAAGAAGAAGGATGGTACTCTTCACATTTGTATTGATTACCATGCTTTGAATAAGAGAACCATCAAGAATAGGTACCCTATTCCTAGGATTGATGAGCTACATGGAGCTGTTTATTTTTTGAAGATTGATCTTCGATCTGGGTATCATCAAATACATGTCCGAGATGAGGATGTCCATAAGATAGCCTTCAGATGCCACTACAGACACTACGAGTTCTTAGTGATGCCTTTTGTGCTCACTAATGCACCCACCACCTTTCAGTCCTGCATGAACCATATTTTTAAATTACAGTTGCGCAAGAGCATTCTTGTATTCTTTGATGACATCCTAGTCTACAACAGGACATGGGCAGAGCACTTGCAGCACTTGGAGGAGGTTCTGAGCATCATGGAGAGCCAGTCTCTATTCATGAAGGGATCCAAGTGTGAGTTTAGACTGACAAAGATTCTCTATTTGGGGCATGTGATAGGATTAGATGGGGTTAAGGTGCACCAAGAGAAGATTCAGGCTATTCAAGATTGGCCACCTCCATGCAATGTATCAGATTTGAGAGGATTCCTAGGGTTGTGTTCATACTACAAGAGATTCATTAAGGGGTTCTCTCAGACAGCGGCTCCTCTCACCAACCTTACCCAGAAGGGAGCTTTCAATTGGATAGTTGAGGTAGAGGTTGTCTTTGATAGGCTCAAGACCGTTATGAGCACTTGTCTGGTTCTGGCTCTACCAGATTTCTCTCGATCCTTCATCTTAGAGTGTGATGCTTCAGGGAACGGAATTGGTGCTATGATAATACAGGATAGGCACCCAATAGCTTTCAAGAGAAGGAAGCTCAAGGATAATGAGAGACTTTATTCCACCTATGATAAGGAGATGCTTGTCATCATGCACGCCTTGGATAAATTTAGACAGTACTTGGTGGGTGGCAGATTCACAGTCAGAATAGATCACAACAATCTATGCTACTTCCTAAAGCAGAAGGAGTTGAATGAGAGAAAATAGAAATGGGTTAGTAAGATTCAGGCCTATGATTTTGACATCGAGTATGTCAAGGGAAAGAATAATGTGGTAGATGATGCACTCTCTAGGAGACCTTCAGAGGCGAGTTGTGTATTATCGAAGATTTTCACTGATTGGAAATCCCTATTGCTGGTTGAGTATTCCAAGAATACTTAGACCTATCAAATTTTGGATGGATAATTCCCAGATAGCAGGTACTGAGTGGTTGATGATATCATCCTTTATAAGGACTGGATTTACCTAGTGCCTAGTTCTTAGCTCAAGATTAAGATTTTGAGGGCTGTTCATGATGTGCCCAGAGTGGGAGATCCAAGATTCTTCAAGACCTACAGGAAGGTCAAGGAGAGGTTCTCTTGGAAGGGCCTCAAGGATGATGTACTCCAGTATGTCAAAGAGTGCCAAACTTGTCAGCAGAACAAGTCAGAGCACGAGCATCCAACAGGTTTATTGCAGACCCTTCCCATTCCATCTCAGAAGTGGGAGGGCATATCGATGGATTTCATCATGAGGTTACCAAGAGTGCAGGGAAGGGACAACATTTATGTGGTGGTTGATAGACTCACCAAGTTCTCTCACTTCTTTGCTATTGTCACAAATTGGTGAGCTTCTCAGGTGGTGGAGTTGTTTTTTCGTGAAGTATTTAGATTGCATGGTCTTCCGAAGACCATTATGAGCGACAGGGATAACAAGTTCCTTAGCACTTTTTGGTAGGAGTTGTTCAGATTGGTCAGCACCGAATTGACTCCCAATACTAGTTACCACCCATAGACAGATGGTCAGACAAAGATTTTGAATAGGTGGGTGGAAGGTTATCTTCAGAATTATGTAGCAAGATAGCAGAGAGCTTGGGTCTGATGGTTGTACTTGGGGGAATTCTTCTACAACTTTACTTATCACATGACAATTGGCATGTCACCCTTTCAAGCTCTATATGGTAGCGAGCCACTTTCATTTATAGATCTGGCTCTACAGGATAGCAGGGTGTCGATCACAGGAGACTGGTTGTAGGATCACCAGAATATACTCCGATCTCTTAGAGAGAACATCCAAAGAGCTTGGAATCAGTAGAAGGTGTATGCTAATTAGCATAGGATAGAGCGGAGTTTTGAGATAGGTGATATGGTCTATCTTCATTTACAGCCCTATAGACAGAGCTCCCTAAAGCGGAGTGGATCAGAGAAGCTCAAACCCAAATTTTATGGCCCCTTCCGCATCTCAAGGAGAGTTGGTGAGGTAGCTTATGAGTTAGAGCTTCCATTAGAAAGTAGGATCCATAATGTTTTCCGTGTTTCTTGCCTCAAGAAGGCAATAGGGCAACAGATAGTGGTCTTTGATGGGTTACCTCCATTGGATGAGGAGGGTAAATTGACTTTAGTTCTAGTACAGGTTATTGAGGTCAGAGAAAGGAAGCTGTAGAACAAGACCATCCATGAGTATCTGATTCGATGGAGGGATCTACCTTACGAGGATGCCACTTGGGAGGGTGAGTCGATCTTGCAGCACCCAGCATTGAGATTGCTTGAGGGCAAGCAATCCTGGGAAGGGAGGACTGTAATGTCCCCTTCTCGGCAGTAGACCATTTAGATGCCGAATTAGTCTATCTAGCCATCCGGATGGACTAATGGCCGCTCTGAGAAGGATGTCAGTCAGTCACATCGTTGCACAGGAAAATACTAGTATTACGGGCTCAGCTTCTACAGTCAAAATCACTTTATTTATTAAAGTGTGTTATAAAGTTACTTTATGACTTATTATAAAGTCACTTTATTTTATAAAGTCACTTTATGTTATAAAGTCACTTTATGTTATAAAGTCACTTTAAGTTGTTAAAGCGACTTAAGTGAGCTTTTATCCCACATTGCCTAGCTTTTTGTATTTGCACTCACTTCAAGGCTATAAATAAGGAAAGTACACCTCGGTAAAGGCACCATGAGAAAACATAAAAATAAGAACAAGATTCAGGTTGCTTTGATGTGATTGGAAATTTCGAGGATGCAAACCCTCAGGAATCTGAGAAGAGATTGGACGTAGCCCCAACTCTCTCTCCAAGGTGGAAACAATCAATTTTCACAAATGAGCTTATTGATTTGGTAAGATAGTCTTTTCCAGCAGAGTTAGTTTTCAGTTTTGACAAGATAGTTGAGTTCTAGTGTTCAAGTCACTCCTAGCAAATAGGTTAATCACCAGCAGTCCATGTTTTGAGTAGTAGATGTCTCCAGCCAACATTGAATAAATAGGTTGATGATATAAGAATGAGCAGTGTTGGAGTTAACTAAAATCCCTGACAGTGCTTATACATGGCCTGTATTTTATCCTACACACTAGGGAAGTTGTATTGAATAGTCTAAAATGCATACTGTGTACCACGTGCCAACAGCACCAGTCCTTGGCATGTTTGGGGGAGTAAGGAAGGGCATTAGTTAATAGGAAGGAGGGTGATGTTTCTACTTCCTATCATTCCCGGGTGCAACCTTACATTAGCGGGCCAGCAGGACACTTCTGCATGCTTTAGGAGTCTCCCACGTGACCTCCTCAAGAGACAATAGCACTCTCGAGTGGCCCAGGTAACACAGGATAGCAGTGTGGGTGGCACAACATGTAGACATTACATATAGATGCAGGAAATATTGCTCATGAAAGCTTCTAGCTCCAAACCATGGTTCTGAGGTGTGGGTTTCAATTCGGGAGCAATATTGGCAAGCTGCAGTCATATTGCCAGAACCAGTAGATATTGTGTTGGCCCAGTCTTAATCGCAAGGTAGCTGGAGTAGTACATAACACCACCATAACCATTCAGGATGGGCATGCACTCTTCAACTAGCATGGAGACAAGGTTGGTCATTACTATACATTGGTTTATTTGCAGTTGTTTGAGTTTCTAGCCATCCGTATATTTGGCTATTGTAACTTGCTGAGTGTATACGCTGTGTTGAAACTACTTAATATTCAGCATCTGGTCTATTTTATACTGGCATTGCATACGGTTTTCTAGTGTGCTTATGTCTGGATTGGTAGAAGGTTAATTTCACAGCAATAACTATGAAATGAGGTGCTAATCTGGATGTATATTATTATGATTAGTAGAAGCTTAAGTCCCTTTTAACAGTCAGCGAAGGTTATGAAATGAATCTGTTGTCCGTATGTGAAGAATTGCATTTGGATTAATAATAGTGGATCATTTCAATCTTAAAATACCAACATCATAGAAGGTTAAACAGAATCACAGTCCAGTTGAGTTAGATAACCACAGTTGAATTGGAACATTCAAAAATTTAATGTCAGAAATTTAGTTCAGAACACTTCATTCATGCAATATATATTTAGGGTTTCTTTAAGTAATGTTATAGTTTACCTTGTAATATATATTTTTTGAGATAATAACTATAAAGGTAAATCATTAAAATATTAATCCTTAGAATTAAAAATTAGAAGTAAATTATTTCCTAAGGATTAATTATTTTTATCAAAAGATAATTTTGATATAGTGGAATCATAATGCCTAATTATGTTTTTATATGCAAGAGGATTATTAAATGATAAATGAAACAGGTTATCCAAGAACTAAATATTGCAAAGATGGATATTTGTTATGTGGCAAAATGCTTTGCAAGATGGATAGATTATTATTACAAGAGCATTAATCAAAGATTTATTTATTAAGTATATTAGCCTTATGGTTAATATTTTATTTTGTAAATATTTATTAATGTTGCAGTTTGTTGAAATTGGATTTTAGTTATGAACAGACGCATTGGTCTGAAGCTTGTGTGCATCCCCTGAACTTTATAAAAATGGATACCAAGACCAATGTAGGGACAATGACAAGAATTTCAATTTTCATAGGATAGGATTGTTCAACAATTGCAACATGGATTCTGGTGTACCAATTTTTCAATATCAATAAAAGATAAGTTGTTTTTATTTTCCATTTGTGCATTGGTTTTCAATTCCCTCAACTAGTCCCTTGGATAAATCAGTCTTGATTTCTTTATTGTGATCGTTTAAAATGCTATGTGATCTTATTGCATTTTGATTTATTAATTGGTCTGCTCATTTTGCATGGTTAAGAATCCTTTTGATTTGTGGCCAAAGTCAATTGGGTTGTCATTTGAGGAGTTAAATTTAGTTAATTGTCTGCAATAGTTCACACACATTTGAATGCAAATCAAAGTGATGAGTTTTTTATGACTTGTCTTCAGAATTTGATGTATGTTTCAATATTTTGAAAATTGTCCTCTGAATCAAATCCTTCCAATTTGCTTTGAAATGCAAAACTATCTCTAAGGTTATACGTAGGGTTGAGGATTGGATTGACTCCATTGCCCAGGGTGAAACAAGCACTGGTCTTATTGATAAATAGAATTTGGTCATCTAATCATTTGTTGCTAGTTTTGGCATCCTATTCCTTTAATTTCATTTTACATATCCTATCTGTTATCTTCTTTTCAAAGCATTCAATTAGGTTTAGCATTACTTTCTAGCCTTAGTTTAGATTTCAAGTTATCTAATGATTAGGCTATAAGTTTATTTTTCCTCCAAGGATTATTAACCCCTTTGGAAGGAATTTATGTTGTTTATGCACATGTTTATGCAGTTAGGAAGCACATTTGATTCAGGCCTACCAGCCTTGGCTAAATCAGGCCAAAATTGCAAAGGCACTTGTTGTGCCTGTCAGTTGGCCTCAAAATGGTCCAGCATTTTTGAGCACCAACAAATTGGCAACTCTACTGGGGAAGTTATCAGTGAAAGACATTTGCAGAATCTTTGGTTAGCATTGTGAGACTCTACTGGAGATGGGACTCATAATTAGTTATATGATTTTATCCTTCTTATGAAGAAGGTGGTGACTCTATTGAATACAAAATTTGAGTTAGTGACTCTACTGAGGGAGAAAACTCAGAGGGAGATAGGAAGATAGCCTAGAAGGGATGATAAATTTTTCTTTCAAGAAAATTTTCAAAAGGTTTTTGATACCCGTTGATATCAGGCCTTTGGATCTTAGAAAGTTTCAATGCAGTTCTAATGAATTGTTTTCACAACTTTCACAAAGGGTTCCTGAATTTTATGGAGATTATGATGAATTAGCTCTTGATCATTTGGATGTGTTTCATATATTTCTTGATAATTATGAGGTCCATACAGAAGATGATGCCATGAAATTGTTTGCATGGTCACTAAAGAATAATGCAAGGAAAAAATATGAATCATTACCTACACAACGCATTTCATCATGGATACAGTTTGAACGATGGTTCCTTGATGTGTTCCATGACAGGGATGAATCAAGCATGTCTCCTTGGAATGCATTCATTACTTTAGAACGATATGATAATGAAAATGTGGTGAGTTTCTTTATGAGGATGATGGATATTTTTTGTAAAATACCTTCTGATATCAGGCTAAGTTTTTCAAACAAAATATGTAGTTTAGGAGTAACTCATGAGCAACTAGCGCTTATTCTTGAAATTGCAAAGGAAGATGCAATGGAAGAAAATGATAAAGTTACAAAAGGGGCACAAAAACCTAATGATATTCTAGATTTAGATGAACAAGAAAGTTTGGATCAGATGGAAGAAGATCCTATCCAAGAAAAGACTTGTATAAAAATGAATTGAAATGAGTTCAATGATGAAGAGGAACATTCTCTCAGTTCACAGGAAATTTTAGATTTATTAGATATCAAATATCAGAAACATGTTCAGGAAAATTGTCCAAAATTTTTCTCAATCCATCATAAACAAATTGATGGATCAATGCATATTAAGGAGGTATTCAGTGAAGTAGAAAAGGAGCCTCAAGAGGATTCAAATCAAGTTGAAGAAGAGGATGGTATGTGTTCTGAACAAAATTACAGTATGGATGATTCCATTAAAAATAAGATAGGTGAAGTTGATACAGAGAATGAATTCATTGATGAAGATGAAAAACTTCTCAGCACTAAAAAAATTTCAGATTTTCTAGATGCATAACACTCGAGGTATGTTGAGAAAAATGGTTCACATTTATCCAACAATCGTCAGGATGCGCAAGTTCAGAATGTTGTGTCCACTAAAGATATGCATCATGAAACTCCAGACAATTCTTTATATGATGAATCAAAGGAAAGTATCCGAAGAGAAAATGAATGTTGCAATGAAGAGAATAATCAGGTAGTATTTGAAATAAAAAATAAATACCAAAAGGATGAAACATTTCACGAAAGAAATATATTTGTAGAAGGTTCTACAAATTTTTCAAACTTCCTAGATGACAAGACTTTGGAGAAGCATAAAAATATATTCTCTGGATGTGAACGATTTGGTGAAATAAATGAAATCTTTCTATATTGTGAAAGTGAAATACATTCAGATTGTGAGCAAGAAGAGTTCTTTGAAAAAATGGGTAATGAGGAAACTAGTATTAATAATCTTCAGGAGGACATTTCCATAAGAAACTTCATAGATTCTTCACATTTTCTGCACATCAAAAACAAAATGTTACAAGAAAAATCATGTGTACAAGAGGGAGTAGCAATGGACCATATTCATGGAAATGATGATGCACTTGGATATAAAGTTGAAAATGATGAAGAATCACAAGTAAGTATCCCTACAAGTATGTATAACTTTCCCATATTTCTAAATTCTTATTATGAAAAGGTAGAAGAAAATTTTATTGAAAATAATTTAGAAATACGAGATGAAATAACATATAAAGAAGAAGATGTAATATGTCTTCAAATTATTCCTGAGAAAAATATATGGCTAAAATTGAAATGCCAAGAAAATAAAATGCTTGAAGAAATAATGGATATAATATTCGTGCAATTTGGCACAAAGAATGATTACAAAAAGTTAGGGCATCCTAACTTGTGTACTAGAGTTCTAAAGGCAAAAATATTAAAGGATGAAAATTTGAATTATATAAAACATAGTATAAAATATGATCAATTTGAGGTTACCTTTTATTTTATGCATAGTATTGAATGTATGTTAGATTTTCCTAAAGAAAAAAATTTAGGGTTTTCAAATGAAACGTATTTGGAAAATAAAAATTGGGCCCTTGAACTCTGGCATAGATTAATAACTACATGGAATTGTGTTTTCCTTTTTACTCCAATTACCAATAATGATGTTTCTAGAAAGTATATGTTGTCATATCCCCAGAACAAGATTTTTTAGAGAGGTAAAAGTTTCAAATATTGGGGCAGGTAAGTATGTTTTTACCATATTTTTCTTTATATGTATGTTACGTTCTTTATGTTTTTCTTTTTATTTGATGTCATATTAATAGATTATAGTCCCTTGATTTATATTGATTGGATTTATTTATCATTTCACTATATGTAGCCACTAAATTTGCTGATTAATTATTTTGGATAAAAAATATGTAATAATAAATAAATCCTTACCTTAGTCCTGCAAATAGCTACTACGGTTATTTGAATATGACGATAGAAGGATTCATTTACATCATTCAAAACATTCAAAATATCTGGAGCCAACAACCAGATCTATATTGAAGGAGTTTTTCACACGGCTTGTCATCTGAATAGTGATCAAAAACAAGTGCTCGAGGAATGGCGTGATAAATATGTTAAAGGCTCGCAAAGAAGTGGGTCACGTTTTTATTATTACAGCAGAGATTTGAAGTCAATTTTTGACTGAAAATCATTGTTTATACATCTACAAAGGTTCCCAAACCTTTCTCTATGAATGTTGAAGAATTTTTTATATTTTTTTCATATTTTTGAGATGTCTGCAGCCTCAAAAACGCCCAGAATTTTTTAAAAACGGCCGACAAAATTGTATTCCCATGCAAACTGTTGGAATCATTTTTCCAGGCTCTATACATGTTGTAAACAATAATTTTCAAGATAAAATGATTGCCCCAGCCATATACCATCACTCACGCACATCAACAACCGAACAATTCTGCCATTTGTCAACACGTAAGTGGAGGAACAAAACATGGATATCAAATGGATCATGCACAGTAAGAGCATGCGCAGTAAGTTGATGTTTTAGCACGTGGTATAAAATAAATACAAGTATAACCTACGTAGTAAGGAGTTGGAAGTGTCGGATACCATTTATCCAAATTTACATATGCCAGGCATGGGTGATAAGAATACGCAGCAACAGCAAACCAATTTGCGTAAGGAGCTACAGCAAATTAGTAACAATAAGCAGCAAAATCAATGCATTTATAACATAAGTAATGATGGGATACATTCTCAAAGTTATAACTCACAATATGTGTATGAGGCACCTTGCTAGAATGATGCGTAGCATACTCACATGCCACATCAGCAGCTCACGCGAAATACACTATATCATGGGCAAATGAATCTACATCAAAACAACAACCCACTAATCAAGGACACGCATGGTGAGCCAAATGGTAACAAGCCTTTGCAAAATTTTGATCACACCTAGAGTCTACGAAGCTAGTTTGGTGAGATGGGGAGAGAGTCTAATATACAAGATATAAATGATTATTGTTCGCGGTCAACCGTTAATTTCCAAAAGCAGCACGAAGATATGTTACAACATAAAAGAGGTAATCATATGCGTTGAAAAGGGTAATACAGGTAAGTATGTATTGAGGTAACAAAATTTTCTTTACTTATTTTGACATTTAAAATATTATTTATTTTCTTATAATTTTATTATTTACATTTTTTAGGAAAATATGTTATTATGAAACACCTTTTAGTATTTGAAATAATTTGTCTTTAAATGAGAATCATGATAAATGTTAATGATCTTGAATAATTTTTATTTATTATTACATTAACATTATGTTTCAAAGTGGTCTGTTTCCTCCAGAGAAATTTAGATTCTTCCTGTGTCCAGGTATGGACACACGTCCCCAATTGGAGCCACTGGTGGCACTTGAAAATTCAAGCCAAAATATATATAAAATTGTCAGGGAAGTGTGATTTTAATTTTCATATTTTATAACTTTCCTATGATAAAAACTAAAATAAATAAAAAGTGTGTGCAAAAGGGGCGGCTAGAGGGAGTTGAACACTCAACCTCTCAAGTCGACCTTTTTCCTACCTATCTACCCTCCTATCCCCTAACTAGTTAGTCTATTTGTTTTCGTCAAGAGGGTTAGGAGAAAATACTTATTTATTTTTGTTTTTATGTGCAGGTGAGAAGTAAAGTGCAACCTCTTACATAGGGAGTAATCTCTTCCCTAATTAAACTTTTAAATTAAATAAGAATTCCTCTATAATTTATGTATTTTCCACTTTTAGGAAAAAGAATGGGGAGAGGGAGTTGAACACTCAACCTTTCAACCCATTCCTTTTCCTACCTAACTACCCGACTCTACCCTCTACCGATTACTCTATGTTTTTCCTTGAGAGCATATGTGTAAATAAAGGTATTAATATTAGATTTTTGATTTATTTTTTAATATTTTAGAAATGAATTATTGGGATCATGAAAGTAATTGATTTCTGTTATGCAATGTTCTATGTTATTTATAGGACTTCGTTTTATTTTTCATTTTATTGTTTCACTTCAATTTTCCCTAAAAACCTAAAGTTAAAATATGATAAGGTGAATAATTAGATAAGTATTATAACGTTTAGAGTTTTGGGATATTTTGGATGTAAAATTTTAACGCTCATATCCCTAAATATAATTTAGCATTTTCACCTAATGTATTTTTTAACATTAATATTTTTGTCAAATAAGGTGAAAAAGCTTTAGCATTATTGCATTATTATTATATTTTAGTGGAGTATAATGTAAATTGTTTATTTATAATAATTTAGGGTTTGCCATTTATTCTTTAGTTGCAAATCCCTAAAAGTAACTTTTTCCTTACTCATTTACTTTAATTTTAGGGTATTAATAATTTTACCCTACTATTTTTTATGAATCAGTTGATTTTTTAATATGTATGTTTTAGGGTTGCTTTTTAGAAAGTGAGATTTTTAGATTCCCTTAATTATATGTTTTTTTATGGTTGTAATATTATTTTATATTAGAAATATTTTGTAGCATTAGGGTAATTATTTTATAAACTTAATATGTTAGCTTTAAGTGGATTGATTTGATCTTTAGGGTTAAATATATATGTTTTCATTCAATGGATTATAAGACCTTTTCCCTAATATTTTCAAAATATTTCTATATTGAATTTTACATTGCTCTATGTTATTCCTTGAAAGCTTAAGTTAAAATGAAATATATATCCTTGTTATGGTGGGGTAAAATAATATTGTGATTGCATTTTTTATATAAGAAACTTCACGGGATTCTAATTAAAGTGAAAATATGTTTTGGCTTAAAAATGACATATATTCTTTTTTATTATTTTTACCTTATATTATTACTTGTGAATTTTTATTAAGGTAAAGAAAATTTTCAAAAGCATAAATATTTATCGTATATAGGTGATTTATTGAGGATTGTGTCTTTTGTTACTAATTGTTACCCTATGAAATGTTCATGCAATATATATTTAGGGTTTCTTTAAGTAATGTTATAGTTTACCTTGTAATATATATTTTTTGAGATAATAACTATAAAGGTAAATCATAAAAATATTAATCCTTAGAATTAAAAATTAGAAGTAAATTATTTCCTAAGGATTAATTATTTTTATCAAAAGATAATTTTGATATAGTGGAATCATAATGCCTAATTATGTTTTTATATGCAGGAGGATTATTAAATGATAAATGAAACAGGTTATCCAAGAACTAAATATTGCAAAGATGGATATTTGTTATGCGGCAAAATGCTTTGCAAGATGAAGGACAGATTATTATTACAAGAGTATTAATCAAAGATTTATTTATTAAGTATATTAGCCTTATGGTTAATATTTTATTTTGTAAATATTTATTAAAGTTGCAGTTTGTTGAAATTGGATTTTAGTTATGAACAAACGCATTGGTCTGAAGCTTGTGTGCATCCCCTGAACTTGATAAAAATGGGATACCAAGACCAATGCAAGGACAATGACAAGAATTTCAATTTTCATAGGATAGGATTGTTCAACAATTGCAACATGGATTCTGGTGTACCAATTTTTCAATATCAATAAAAGATAAGTTGTTTTTGTTTTCCATCTGTGCATTGGTTTTCAATTCCCTCAACTAGTCCCTTGGATAAATCAATCTTGATTTCTTTATTGTGATCGTTTAAAATGCTGTGTGATCTTATTGCATTTTGATTTATTAATTGGTCTGCTCATTTTGCATGGTTGAGAATCTTTTTGATTTGTGGCCAAAGTCAATTGGGCTGTCATTTGAGGAGTTAAATTTAGTTAATTGTCTGCAATAGTTCACACACATTTGAATGCAAATCAAAGTGATGAGTTTTTTATGACTTGTCTTCAGAATTTGATGTATGTTTCAATATTTTGAAAATTGTCCTCTGAATCAAATCCTTCCAATTTTCTTTGAAATGCAAAACTATCTCTAAGGTTGTATGTAGGGTTGAGGATTGGATTGACTCCATTGCCCAGGGTGAAACAGGCACTGATCTTATTGATAAATGGAATTTGGTCATCTAATCACTTGTTGCTAGTTTTGGCATCCTATTCCTTTAATTTCATTTTACATATCCTATCTGTTATCTTCTTTTCAAAGCATTCAATTAGGTTTAGCATTACTTTCTAGCCTTAGTTTAGATTTCAAGTTATCTGACGATTAGGATATTAGGTTGTTTTTCCTCCAAGGATTATTAACCCCTTTGGAAGGAATTTATGTTGTTTATGCATGTGTTTGTGTAGTTAGGAAGCACATTTGATTCAGGCCTACCAGCCTTGGCTAAATCAAACCAGAATTGCAAAGGCACTTGTTGTGCCTGTTAATTGGCCTCAAAATGGTCCAGCATTTTTGAGCACCAATAGGGTTCACCAACTTGGAAAGATGTTACTGCCAAGGTTGAAGAGGGTTGGATTAATGTTAAAGGTAAAAAATATAAATCATCTACACCCTCTTTTGACATGACTCTTCGGTCCCACAGGGGAGGTGCAAAAGGCAAATCTTGAGTGGCCCTTGTTGTGAATGAGTGGGCTAGAGTTTCTCTAGTCCTTTCTGTGGTTCTTGGTTGTTGGATTTTTGCACAACCATTATTTATGGTTGAGGGATCTTTTTGGTTTATTGTCTTAGCTTCGTTCCTTTTTGTTTTGATGGACATTCCTGATATATCTTTAGCATTCCTTTTGTAATGGGTTTCGGGTCCCCTCAAAACCTATTTTTTTCCTAATAAAAAACATTGTTCCTGATCTTGGTCCAAAACCTTGATTTTTCATTGTTATTATTGTTATTAGAAGATCCAATCCCATCCTTGTAAAGTGTTATTTATCCCTGCTTCACCAAGGATTCTTCAATTTTGATGTCACTTCTATCAAATTATTAAAAGTAAGAGGAAAATTGAGTTGCAATCTATAACTCAACTCATTATTCAAATTTTGGATGAATATATCCATGTTTTCTTCCTTTGGAATAATGTGTGGATATTTACCCAACATTTGTCTCTATCTTTGTAAGAAACTTGGAAAAGGTTCCCCATTTTTTGTCTTGTGTTACAAAGGTCTAACATGGTTACTTCATGTTCAATATTGTAAGAATATTGTGTCAAAAACTTATCCACTAATTCACAAAATGTTTTGATACCGGGAGGTAATCGTCAAAATCATTCCATTTCTTGTCCTCCCAAACTATGTAGAAACAATATCATCAAATATGTATCATTGAGGGAAACTTCTATACAAGCAGCACAAAATTATCTAATGTGATCTTGATCAAGGATTAGTTTTCCCTCTATGATTATCAGATTTTGGAACCTTAAATTTTAGAACCAATGGTATCATTGGAAAATTCTTATCAAATGGATAGGGGCAGATGTCTTGCAATAAATATTTCTTAGTTGAAGATCCAGTTTGTACATCTTGAATCTATTATTGTAATATTTGGATCTATTGTGTAAATATTTCTAATGGATTTCTCGCTTGTTTCTTCCCTCTTTGTTGTCTAGTTTCCTCATTATCATTGGTCATGATTAGTTATTTCAAATTAGCAACATCAAGATTAGGAGGCAATTTTACACGTTGTGTAAGCATGAGGAAATATTTTTCTTTACCCATTTCTAAAACTCTTTCCATCAACCTATGAAACCTAGGTACTTGTTGAGCCTCTTGAAGTTGTTCTTGGGTTGGTTCCTCTTCTTCAACATTTGAAGATGTTGAAAATCGTGAGAATTTTGAAAAAGGATTCTTCATATCCGTTTTCTTTTCATTTTCATTTTTGTTTAGTTTTTGAGCCCTTGTTTGATCTACCATACAATTGAGATGAACGGAAAGTGTGAAGTTGAAGTGTTGACTGGATTAAAATTTTGGTTGAAGGAATATGGTATGACAAGATGTCTTGGGTGCTAGTATGATCTTGTTGGTATGACAATCTTAACTATTAAGGAATAGCTATCAAAGCATGATACAAAGCAATTCAATAGGAGAGGATGTTTCTCGCTATGATGAAACTAACTTTGTTAAGATTTTAGCCATATTTTTTGGATAAAGGATAATAAGTCCTAATAGTAAAACCTGTTAATGTTGTTGTTTGAATGATAAGATCTCAAAAGCAATAAGAAAAAAAAAATTTGGAATTATGACAATGTAAGTGGATATGAAATGTAGCAAGTTGATATGTATGTTCTAAAAGTGGTTATGGACTAACTTTGTGATTATTCAAATGGAATCCCAACCAAAAAATGGTGTCTAGAAATATTGTTGTTGGCTTCTAAAACCTTGGTTTTTAGCTCATTGTCATGTATGTGTATAAAGAGATGTGCAAAAATGGAGTATAAATGTATGGGAGAGTATGACAAATGCACATAAATAGTCTACAAATGTGTAAAAATAGAGAATAAATGTGCAACTTTGTGTTGTTTTTGGTTTTTTCTAATTTTCCAATGTTTTTGGCAGATTTTTGTTCTATTTTTTTAGTTTTTTAATTTTTTTACAAGAAAACAAAATAAACAATATACACACAATGATTGTTTTCCTAAAATATCTAATGCAAATATGTGTATCATTTTTCATCTCATGCACTGTCCTTCATCCTAATGATGGATCATTGAGTGTGATTTGAAATGTTGATGCTAAAAAAATTGACACAATCAAAACCAGAAACATACATTTACAATATGTGTATGTTCAAGGCTTCAACAAAAATCCCAAATTTCCACTGATGTAAACACAAATGAAGACAATTCAAACACTTTTTACCTAAGGAATGACTTCACTATGATACCATGACCCACAACTTGAAATATTTGTCAACTCAAGCAGTCTTGTCAAACGTAAATGGGTGTGCCCACTTTTTAGTCTTTTCGAGAGCCAATAGATAGGGAATGTTGTTTTTCCCCCCTAAAAAGCTATAAATAGCCTATACAATGCTGAGGATTTTTATCTCTTCTCAAGGGAGCCTTATGGTGAGTATCTTTGAGGAAAATTCTTCCATACCCTTGCACTGAAATGTATTGCAATGTTCGGTCAAAAATAGGGTGGGCCTCTAAATATAGTTTCTAATAGATTTGAGAGTCCCAACATGATATGAGCATCCAAAAAACCACTTAAAGATTTAACCAATTCTACTAGGGATCTAATATACACAAGGTACACCCCCTTTCAAAGTAGCACTATATGGTATACGCTAATACCAATGGACTATAGCTTTCATCACATTCGCACTTATATAGTGGGTCAAATTGAAAACACCACTTGAGGTCGTTCCCTTGGGGTGAGTACCTCTTGTCCCACCAAGGTAGACCTCTCTAGAGGAAAATACAAACGTGATTCATCTTACACCCAATACCCATTGGAAGGTAGTTGGAGAGGATACTTTCATTTTTATTTTCATCAAAAAGGTAATCTAGCCTATGCTAAATACAAATGAGAATTTTTCAAGAAATGTTCTACTTGTAAACTTCTCCAAACATACAAGACACTTGATTCTTTAACCTTTTAATTAATCAAGGTGCAACTATACTAATGAAAACACTTTAAAAATAAAATATAGCTAAAGAAAATTCTTGCAAACATTCATTAGTAGTTTGATTTTATTGTCTTAGTGATAATGCTACAAAAACTTTGTTAGCCCAAGATTGGTAGAAATCAAACCAAAATGCAAGTAAATTGCAAACTATCCTCAAAAGAAACTAATACATCATGAATGTGCAAGAACACTCGAATAAAACCATAGAAATAGTGCATGAATTCGTACTAACAATGCATACATGTGCAAGAGAATTCTATGTATGCGGAGAAATAACACATGAATGCACAAAAACAATAAAAAATTTACAATTGTAACCTAAAGTATAAAATAATAAAAAAAGCAAGTGAAGTTCTATCTCTTTGGAATTTCAGCTTTTGTTGTGAATGCATAGAATTGGATTGTATATGTTTATAAACAACCTATTACACCTAGTGATGCAGTCAAGGATGGTGGATCTAATGAAGGACAGTCCAAACCTTGCAGCCAATAGAACAACACAGTGGAATACTCAACAATGCAACACAAAGTAATTGTTTAACTCTGATTTTCATTAACATGCCTAGCTATAAGGCCTTCTGGGTTAGGGCCAATTACAATCAGAAAAACAATTCTGCAAGATCCACAACCAGATCCAATACAAACTCAGCTAGTTTACTTTTGAAGACAATCAAAAGCTGATGGAAACCCTAAGGTAGATCTAAACTTGAGCTCGCAAGCATCCAAGCAATCTCGTTATCTCCAAGTGTGCAAACCCCTAGCTCTGCTACAAATAATTATCAAATAACAATCTAATCTTCTAGATCATGCAAGATATTTTCCACAACTTCACCAACTTCATCTTTCAAGCTTTGCATCTGATATTCCAGGCTAGGTCATGTCTCATAAACATCTACCCAAGCACTTCTTAAATACTAATCATTAGCCACAAGTCGGCAAGATGAAACCCTTAACTCTTCCTAAAAAATATTAAATGTCATACAAGTCAACTTACAGATTGTATACAAACATTTAATTCAGCATGTCATCCTATAACAATAGCTACCAACAATAAATTCACCAAGTCGGCCCAATAAATCACACAGAACTCTAGTCGGTAAGCCAGAACTACCGAGAAATAGTGAATTAACTGAACATGCCAGGCATCGCCGAGCACCAGTATCAATCGAGCACCGCAAGCATGACTAATTAACACTTTCACCGAGCACCAGAGGCTTCCAAGTTCCTTCAGTGACTAAGCTTCCTTCAATGACTGAGACTGTCGGTCAAGGCTACAACCGAGTAACACCAGCCAAAATACAAACACTCTGTGTAATTTCACCAAGGACAAGAATGCCCCTACCTTAACCTTGGATGCCCCTACATCAGACACCCCATGTTCCAAAATATGTTCATATGTGAGAAGAACATCTTCTAGGATTCAACACATAATTCTTGAACTAGTTCTTCACATACAAGTCCTCCACATTTTTTGCTTGCAGATTCTTCCACTTCAGTTTCCTCTATCTCTTCAAGTCCTTTCTTGACAATGTATAGGTCAGTTCTCCATACTGATCATTCATTTTCTCTGGACCCACAATCTCAACTCAGGAACCAATACTCAGGCTTCTCCTGCCGAGTGTTGTATCCATCAAAGGCATTAGTGAAAACTTCCTATCATCCTTTTCAACAATGAACACATTTTGAACATAGTCATAAATAGCTCTGCAATCATATTGCCAAGGTCTACCAAGAAATATATCACAACTACTCATCTTCACAATGTCACAAAGCACAAGATCCTTATACTGGCCAATTTGAACATCAATGAAGCATTGTTCTCTAACTTCCAAAGCATGAACATCTTGTAACCATCCAAGCCTATAAGGACAAGGATGTCTCATTCTATTCAACCTGTCTTTGAACCAGGTCCTCAGCAACAAGGTTATCAGTACTACCACTGTTAATAATAACATCACAGAGTTTACCTTCAGACTTGCATCGGGTCCTAAACAAGTTACTCCTCTGACAAGGCTCATCCTTTGTACCGAGCAATGTTCATCGAAGTAGCAAGTTCTCTGATTCAGGTTCATTCTGAATGTTCTCATTCACTATAGTAGTTCATCGGTCAACCTTCTTCTGTGTACACTCAAAAGAATAGTGTCCTTCCTCTCCATAGTTATAGCAAGTACCTTTAAAGATAACTCTCCATGTCTTCTTCTTCAGTTCTACAAGTTTGTGTTCATCTTCTGCATCAATCAGCTTATCCTTCACCAAGTGATCAATCTTTTCCTTCCCTCGGGAGTTACTAGGTTGTTTCCTCTTTGACTTATCTTTTTCTTTCAGAGAATACTAGTAAGCATCTTCAATAGAATCAATCTTCAGCATACCAAGCTCATCTTGAATATTGAATCTCAGACCATTCACATACAGAGCTACCTTTTCCTTACCAAGCTATCAGTGTCTAGACTAAATAGTAAGTTTGTAGAACTCCTTGATATAATCTTTAACAAATAAATCCTTTTGTTTCATATTTTTCAACTTCTTAAACAAGTCAAGCTCATAGTCAGCCGGTATGAACTTAGCTTTCAACTTTTTCACCATCAACCTCCACCAATTGATCTTCATTTCACCTTCATCTTCTCTATCTCTTTGTAATTCTTTCCACCAAAGAGCAGCATGTCCTTTCAACTTTGTCTATGCTAATCTCACCCCAAGAGGATCTTCAATTTCTTCCAGCTCAAAGAAATCTTCAAGTTCACCAATCCAATCAACAAATTGTCGGGCTTCAAAGTACTAGAGAAAGTAGAAACTTCCATTCAGTAATTACTAAACTGAGTAGCAAATCTAGGTAACCGAGCAATTCTGTCTTCACCAGATCTATCCCTCTGGTCATCACCACTAGATCTAGTAGGTTCAAATTCTTTAGTAGCTTCCTCATAGCCATCTTCAGTACCAAAATTTTGAGGTATACTAGTAACATCTCTCATGATCTCAGCGACCATGTCATTTTTCATTAATTCCATCTCAGATCTGAAATCTAATTTCACTTTCTCTATGATCCAGGATTCAACAATATCACAAAGATCAAAAATAACTCTAGGGTCCAATCTTCTCGGAGGCATCCTTAAAGATATGAAAAATAAACCCTCTGCAACAAACCCTCATCGACCACCTTGTGACAATTTCCAAGCTGCAAAAAAGTTAGATCGCAACCTACAATCTTGCAAACAACTAGGGAACAATTTCACAAGTTCAGTGCCTCAGATCTGCAATCCAAATTGCACACAATCTCTGCTCCAATAGGATCAACTTTGCAAGATCGGTCTTGCTAGGTTAACCTTCACTTCACAAGATCAACTATCAGCCCCAACAAGAACAAACCTTCACTCTGATACCACCTGATGCAATCAAGGATGGTGGATCCAATGAAGGATAGTCCAAACCTTGTAGCCAATAGAAAAACACAATGGAATACTCAACAATGCAACACAAAGTAATTTTTTAACTCTGATTTTCATTAACATGCCCAATTGTAAGGCCTTTTGGGTTAGGGCCAATTACAATCAGAAAAATAATTCTGCAAGATCCACAACCAAATCCAATAAAAACTTAGCTAGTTTAGTTTTGAAGACAATCAGAAGTTGATGGAAACCCTAAGGTAGATCTAAACTTGAGCTCGCAAGCCTCCAAACAATCTCCTTGCCTCCAAGTATGCAAAACCCTAGCTCTGCTACAAACAATTATCAGATAACAATTTGATCTTCTAGATCATACAAGATCTTTTCCACAACTTTGCCAACTTC
Source organism: Chamaecyparis obtusa (assembly GCA_027943335.1). NCBI lineage: Eukaryota > Viridiplantae > Streptophyta > Pinopsida > Cupressales > Cupressaceae > Chamaecyparis > Chamaecyparis obtusa. The sequence goes on from BSBK01006421.1 coordinate 427,087, forward strand.
AACTTTCAAGCTTTGTATATGATATTCTAGATCTTCTACGTCATGTCTCATAAACATCTAACCAAGCACTCCTTAGATACTAATCATCAACCACAAGTCAGCAAGATGAAACCCTTAACTCTTCCTAACAAATATTAAATGCCATACAAGTTGGCTTACAAATTGTATACAAACATTTAATTCAACATGTCAGCCTATAACAATAGCTACCAACAATAAATTCACCAAGTCAGCCCAACAAATCACACAAAACTCCAGTCAGTAAGCCAGAACTACCGAGCAACAGTGAATTTTTGAACATGCCAGGCATCGCTGAGCACCAGTGTCGACTGAGCACCATAGGCATGACCCAGTAACACTTTCACTGAGCACCAAAGGCTGCTGAGTTCCTTCAATGCCCGAGCTTCCTTCAATGATTGAGACCATTAGTCAAGGCTGCAACCGAGTAACACCGGCCAAAATACAAACACCCCATGCAGTTTTACCAAGGACAAGAATGCCCCTGCCTTAACCTTGGATGCCCCTGCATCACCTAGACACTCAAAAACACTAAAATAAATTTGTTATAATTAGGGTTTAGCCCCACAATGGGCACCAAAAATGGTGTACTTGAAAATTGACTAAGAATATTTAATGAAGTATACCACAAAATACTATAAAATCCTACTTTGATCAAGACCACCAAAGAAACTACAAGAAACAAGTTAAAAAAACAAAGATTTTACCTTGTGTATGTTTCATTGTCATTGTTCCTCTTGAGATCTTGTTATTTTGCTTCTTTCTTTCAAAACCTCTAGCACTCCAAGATGACTTCAAGAAAGTTGAATGAGTGGTAATCAACATGCAACTATATGAAAATATAAGATACATCACTAGGATGATAATGACAAAGATAATATGGATGCGCACTAATAGTGCATACATGTGCAAGAGAATTCTATGTATGTGGAGAAATAAATCATGAATGCACAACAACAACAACAACAACAACAACAAAAACACAATTTTAACCTAAATTTTTTATGTTTTTTTTTTTTTTTATAAAAAAAAGCAAGTGAAGTTCTATCTCTGTGGAATTTTAGCTTTTGTTGTGAATGCACATAATTGGATTGTATATGTGTAGAAATAGCCAATTGCGCCTAGATACTCAAAAACACTAAAATAAATTTGTTAAAAATAGGGTTGGGCCCCACAGTGGACACCAAAAATGGTGTACTTGAAAATTGACTAAGCAGATTTAATGAAGTATACCACAAAATACTATAAAATCCTACTTTGATCAAGAACGCTAATGAAACTACAAGAAACAAGTTTTAAAAAAAAAGATTTTACCTTTTTACATTTTACCTTGCATATGTTTCATTGTCATTCTTCCTCTTGAGATCTTGTTATTTTGCTTATTTTTTTCAAAACCTCTAGCACTCCAAGATGACTTCAAGAAAGTTGAATAAGTGGTAATCAACATGCAACTAGATGAAAATATAAGATGCAACACTAGGATGATAATGACAAAGATAATATGGATGCAAGCTAAATGCCAAAATGATCAAGATGATACTATATAATAAAGCTAAGATGATAATACTATGATGAAAGTGTGTTGATATGATGCTAAGATGATAATTAAATAAAGCCAAAGGCACACAATAAGCTCAAAATGCACTAGATCACAAGTATTTTCCAAAAGCTATAATTCTCTAATTCTCTAATTAGTCTCAAATGCAAGAAAATGATCTCCTTTTATAGGCAATTCATGGCTATGGTCCCATTGGGCAACAATCAATGGTTGAGAATTGGTCTTGATAAAATGGATGGTTAAGATGAAGTTGGTTGAGTTGTGAGAGAGAAAATAGGGAGATGGTTAGATTGTGAGAGAAAAGAGAAATGTTAGGAGAATATGTCTCCTACATTGACAAGCTAGAAGGATATGTAGAAGGAAAAGACACTTCTCAAATGTCTCTCCATTACCATGATAGGAATGAGGGAGAAACATTTCAAGTCATTGAAATGTGAGAGATAATAGGATTCATGAGATAAGTGTCTCATGAGTCATCTTTGACTAGGTGAGGTGGAAAGGCCAATGTCTACATAATAGGGAATGTGGAATAGGACTAGGGAATGTGAGGACACATAAGCTTCTCCCTCCTTATGACTAGGGATGTTGGTTGATGATAATTAAGAAATTCCCTAGCCACATGGATGATATGGCAAGTGAAGTGGCAAGATGAGGTGGATTTTAGAGGAATTGACTTTGTCATATGATGATGAAGAATTAAATAATTTAAGATTTTTTAATTATTATAGAATCTAGAAGACTTGGGACTTGTAAGAATAAAGTAGACATGAAACAAAAACAAATTAAACAATTTATTTAGTGATAGATGAATGGATATTAATTAAATAATTAATTTAATTATATATCTCAAGTCATTTTAATATGTATACAATCGTAATTGAATATTAGAGTTAAATCCTGACGTTAACCCTAAGCTCAAATCTTTATTATACTACTAAGGACTTATTGTCTTACCTTTTTCATTGTGTACTTGCACTCTTGGATGTGATATTAGAGGCATATTTGTATCCTAATAGCCCATGTACCCACACAAGGGTGCCTGCTCATTGCAACCACATAGCCATTTCTATTTTGTAGTGTTGATAGAGAACTTACATGAGCTTTATTGCTAGCACATGATTTCCATGTTGTATCATTATAGATATTTAATTTTCTTATAATACAAAAATGATGAGTAGGAGATATTTTCCACCACAAGACAAATTGTGATATTGCTATCAAGATTAAACTGTGTAGTTTTTTAGTCAAACTTATTGACTTGTGTTTCATGAGTGGTGGTTCACAAGAGCCCAACTCGCATGAGACTAAATGGAATACTTAACACTCATTGCATCTAGGTGATGCTCATAGAGGTGAAGCATCGAGACTTTCCTAGATGATCACCCATCCCAATTTACAATGTTTTACATGTTTGAATGTTTATTCTTAGATTACATTTACTTTCATGTATATTTTTCCTTTACTCTAGTGTGTAAGATTATATAAATGTTATCAATTGTGATTGTAAGAATTCTTGTCATTAACACTCCTATTTTGAGATTGCAAACAATTCTAGGTGCCTATTTGAAGGCTCATCATAGTGTTGGCATTAAGAGATGATAACTGGTAAGCTTGCTACTGGTACTAGTGTTGTCATTGATTGGAAAAAGAGTATAGAGACTTTTCATCTCTATAATATCTAAAGATCCAAGGAGATCTATATAAAGGAAATATTGTTTGGCAGATGGTGCCAACATACAAGAACTAGTCACTTGTCAAAGCATCTAAAATTGAGTATAGTTAACAGTCAAGTAACGGAGGACTTCACCTCCAACCAAGGACCTGGCTACAACCGGTGTAGTCAAACACAGAGAAAGCAACAACAAACCATTGTCAACAATGCAACCAAGGATGGTGCAACTGGTGAGGTGAGCCAAGGAAAGGGACAGTAACAGGTCAACAACTCTTACATGTTCACAGCATGAGGATCTCAACCGATCTATTAAATGATTCTGATATGAACCAAGGAAGTCATAGTCAAAACTACATGTTTTGACCAACTCTTTGCCTAGGATATTTTGCACTAAATCTGAAAGTCTTTGAGTTAAACTAGGGATCAGTTGGAGGTGCATCTAGAGGATTTAAAGCTGGAATCAGTGGCTTTAAAACAAAGCATTATCTCCTATGAAGGAAAGTTTCTTAAGACACAACTATTTCTTTCTTCATAAGGAAGATAAAGCAAAGGCATGCATCAGATGTTTCCTTGATAAACTAGTATTTCACTAAGTAATGAATCCAATAAAGATCTGCAGTTAGGTCATGCATGCGGAGTGTAGTTAGGGATAAGACTCTATATATTCTTCTGCCTAAGGCAAATAGAAGTTACCTTCATTCTGCTAGAGAAAAGAGTGAACCTAAAAATCTCAAAGGAAGCTAGGGTAAATCAATAAGAGAAGAAGAAAAAGAAGTGTGTGTAGAAAAGCACCACAACAGAGGAGAAAACACCTGCAGAGACCGGTGACGATTCTCAGTTGAGCTCAAACAAATATCTTATCAAGCTATGCATAGCCATCTGTAAAAGGTCAATCCCTCTATTGTTTTCTAGCAATTACAATAGTTAAAATCTCAGTATTTGGGTGGACTCTAACAAGTCCCTTGTATCAAATCCCCTAATTGGGTGGCATCTTGTAAGGTGTTCAAAATCCTTTAACTAGGTAGGCACTAACTAGCCTTATTGTAATAAATCTCTTAACCGGGTCACATCTAACAATGCGTTTTGATACTTTAACTGGGAAGGCTCCTAATAGGATGTACTCTGGAAGAGTACAAAATTTGTGAGGTCTCCTCACACTATGGTTTTTAACCTACTCGGGTTTCCACATGATAAATCTGGTGCCCCTGTGTGATTGTTTACTTACTATTACTACTTGCTTAAATTTGTTTACCTTTCAGCTGTAAGTTTGCTTCACTGGATTTCAAGAGGAGAAAATTTTTAGAGGTGTTGATTCACCCCTCCCCTCTCAGCACCGGTTGGAACTATCAATTGGTATCAGAGCCTAGTTTTGTTTTCTTTACCGCTTAACAGCATAAAGAAAAAGTCAAGATGATGAGGAAGGAAGGACCCAAGTTTTCAAAAAAAACTTTACTCTATGGTGCAGCAGAATGAAGCTGTACACGAAGACCACCAGTGATCATTACTGGAATCATGTTACCACTGATTACACCAAACCCGCTGGAACCCTGACACCCAATCAAATGAAGATCAAAACCAAGCACACGGCTATTATGGATATGATAGCCAGCACGCTGCCTGATCATGTATATGCTAAGATCGAACATCTTGATTCTGCCTTCAAGATGTGGGGGAAGTTGCAAACAGTTTATGGAGGACATCCAAATGTTCAAAGAGCCAAAGTTGAAATCCTTAGAGGAAAATATGATGACATGAGGATGAACGAAGGAGAAGACATCAAGCAATATAGCAACCGGATCAAAGAGGTAATCAACTCCATCAGAAGCATTGGAGGAAAGCTCAGTAAAGAGGAGGTGATTAGCAAAATACTGGGAACTCTCAGACCTTAGTATACCATCAAGATCTCTGACATTCAAGAGCTCAGATTGGTGACCAAAGATCAAGTCACCCTAGACTCCCTAATCAGTAAGCTGGCTGCTTCTGAATTAAGTAATTTTGATAATAGCTTACCCATTCATGAAGCAACTTTTAAGTCCTCTACCAATATCTCTTCCACCAAAAAGGGAAGAGACACTGGTAACTGCTCTACCGGTAAGACTGGTAACCTTGTTGAGAATCTACTCTCAGAAGAGATGGAGCAAGAAGAGTTTGAATCACTCATTGATAGAAGATTCCCTAGAGGGAAAGGGAAGTACAAAGGAAAGCTTCCCCTAAAATGCTTCTCTTGCAACAAGACAGGACATATTGCTACAAGGTGCCCTGATAATGAACATAAAGATAAAAGAGACCAGTTCAAGAGCAAAGCAAAGAAGGAATGCTATCTTGTAGGAGTCAAGGACAATGAGTCTGAAGATTCTAAGGATCCTGAAATTGCATTTGTCACAATAAAGGAGGAGAGCCTAGTGATAGATGAAGTAGCTCTCATATCCAGATCTCATCAGCTTGATGATTGGATCATTGATAGCAGCTACACTCACCACATGACCAGTGACAAGAACAAGTTTATCAACTTGGAACTCAATGATAGTGGATCAATTACCTTTTGAAATAATGCTCCCTATACCATCAAAGGTAAAGGTTCTATTGCTCTCTGTAACAATGTTGTATGTGAAGATGTGTACTAGGTTGAAGGACTCAAGTACAACTTAATGAGTGTTACACAACTAAACAACAAAGGATTCCAGTTCAAATTCGGACAAGGTTCCTATATAGACAAAAATCAGTCTGGAACTCATGTTGTAAACAGTAGATAGAGAAAAGGCAATCTGTTCTACCTAGACTCAATGGAAAGATCTTGTTTGATAACTTCAATCAGAGAAGAATCAAGAAAAATCTATCTTGTCTCTAAAGAAGACAATAGTTGGCTATGGCACAAGAGACTCTGCCACATAAACTTTGACAGTATTATCAAAGTAAGAAAAAATAAATCGGTGAGAGGACTCCCTAAGATTACAAAACCCATCAGTGGTGTTTGTAAAGATTGTTAGTTAGGAAAACTAACAATAACAAGCTTCAACAGTAAGTCATTTACTGTTGAAAGTGTTCTAGATCTTGTGCACACAAATCTATGTGGACCAATGAAGACAAAGAGCTATCATGGAGATCGGTACTTCATGATCTTTGTAGATGATTTCTTAAGAATGATGTTGACACTCTTTCTCAGAGAGAAATCAGAATCCTTCTACATGTTTAAAATCTACAAAGCTAGAGTGGAAAAGGAAACCGGTAAAAGCTTGAAGTTCCTAAGGTTAGACAGAGGAGGTGACTACACCTCTTAAGAGTTCACTCACTATTGTGAGGAACATGGAATAAAAAGATAGTTTTCTGCACCAAGGACTCCGCAACAAAATGGAGTAGCAGAAAGAAGGAACAAGACTCTGATCAACTATGCCAGAACCCTATTGATCCAAAAGGATCTCCCTCATCACTTCTGGAGAGAAGCTGTGAGTACTAGTGTTTACACACTCAACTGAGTTCAAGTCAAAAAGGGAACCGGTAAGACTCCTTATGAACTATGGTTTAAGCATACTCCCATTGTAAGTTACTTCAAAATATTTGGTAGTAAATGTTACATCAAAAGAGATATGTATTCTGGGAAGTTTGATCTCAAGAGTTATGAAGGAACTTTTTTGGGTCACTCTACCAAAAGTAAGGCCTATCGGTGTCTGAATAAGAGAACGGGTAAGATAATCGAAAGCATCAATGTAAAAGTTGATGAATCTTCAAAACCAGATCAGAAGACTGGTCATGATAATCATGGCAGTCTTGAAGGTCTAAATGAAGGAAATTGTCATGCCCAAAACTAGGGAAAAACACACACAACAAAAAGTTTTTTGGAAACACATCCTACAAGGTTGAAACAGAAACATAAGATCAAAACCTCAACCTATACACCCAACTCTTAAGGGTATTCGAGGCATGCGCTGGCTTGCTGGCATACCCTAACTTGTCAAGTGCACTAGGCCGATAGATCACTAACTAGAGATAATCATAAATAGTCTATGAGGGTGCAATTCCCTAAGGCATATTACTATGAGGATAAAGACATTATTGCTTGATTAATTTGAAGATTTAATTAAAATATTTTGATTTAATAAAATAATTATGATAACTTGAGTTCATCGATTAATAAAATAATATCTCAATTATTATTTCAATAATAATTATATAAGGTTGTTAATTTGTTAGGGTCCCCTAGGGATTAAAGTTAATTTAATCCCCTTAAGGGCTTAAAGATTTCGAGAAAAATGAAAACTTGTTAATACTAATTGTGTGTGTCTGAATGTGGACCTCTAAATCAGGCACAAATGCAACATAGTCATTGCTCAATCATGAGATGGTGAGTATGAACATGAATTGTCCATCTCACAACATCAATTGAATTGACCTATTGCCTCCTATGTGGATGGGGTGTATAATTACTCTCAGAACAAGAGCCAACAACCATAGACCAATCCCATAATGGAGGATTTTCAAAACTATGATGATATGCAAAACTGAAATTAAACTAAGATGAATGCCATTAATCTAGAAATGCTTTTGAAATAAATATGAAATGCAAATTTATTTTAGAGCACTTGAAATAAAGATGATCTTATTCTAAGAACAAATAAGCAAATTTAATCTAATATGATATGCAATTATACTAAAATGAGATATGAGCTTAATTATGTAATGAAAAATCTTTTTGAAGTAAAATGAGACTAAAAAATTGCTATAGTAAGGATGCTCTCACAAATTGCCTTTTTTGAATGAGGAAAAGAGGTCCATTAAATAGAAAAGCCAGAAGAGGAATGAAGAGTTTCTTGATTTGAGACTCCTAACCCTTCATTTCCATTTGAGACAAAAAAGCATGAATTACTTAATAAAAGGATGGAAAATGCCACACAGGTGGCCTTTCGAATATCTTCAATTATTAAATCAAAAAGGTGTGTCCATTCGAATATCAAGCAATTATTAATTCCTTTTTATGGGTAATTAGCCAAATGGGGTGGATTTAATTTAATTCTAAGCACTTAAGACTTTAGGATTAAATTAAATTATCATAGGGGTAATTTAGCTAATTAAAGTCAAGGACTTTAGGAATTAATTTTGATATTTAAATAATGCAATTTATGGTCTTTGCGATTGATATCAAGTCAAATTAAGTCAAGTAGGAGAGAGAAAAATTGCCTAGGGAACTAGGACTTTGAAGGTGTAAAATTGAAGATAATGCACCAAAATTGATTGAATTTAATAGGTGCCAATTTTAGGGTATTACATTTTCCCCTCTTTGAATTGATGTGCGAACAATGCGTTGATTCAAAGAATAGTCTGAAGTGACAGATGATGAGAAATTAGGAAGTTAGGTTAGGTTGCCAAGACACCGAACAGATCAAAGCATGATTTTCCAAAGTCTAAGTTAGATTGTGAAGACAACGGTCTTGAGAGATGACAAGAATCGGGGTTAGGTTGCCCCAATGCTTAGAATGAGATTTAGATGCAAACTTAGGACTGTCTCTAGAATCAGGGTTAGATTGCCCCAATACAAAGCTTAGCCCTCTAAGACCCGGGTTAGATTGCCCAGATAACGGTCTAAGAGAGATTTCAAGAACTATCTCTAGAATGAAGCTTGACTCCAAGGAATTAGGGTTAGATTGCCCCAATACCTAAAAGATTTTGAGAACCATCTCCAAAACAAAGCTTGATTCTCGAGTATCAGAGTTAGATTGCTCAAATACCTAAAAGATAGATGACAAGATAGCAAGATGCGAGGCACCGAGATGCCCCAAGCAATGAGAATTGATGATTTAGATCAGACTGATTCAAGAATTGTTTTGACAAGATTCAAAATGATGTAATCATCTTGCCCCCTTAGGAGTGAAATCAAAAGATGACATAAGAGGGATGATTGACAACAAGAAGTTGCAAAGCGGAAGCAATTAGACTAGATTTGAGAAGCTGCAGAAGCAAATTGGAGCAAAGTGGAGATCTTGTTGACCAAGTTTGACCATGGTTGACTAGAGTTGACTAGAGTTGACTTTGATGAAAAGAGAAAAGATCTTGAGAACATGATGCAAAGATGAGGGTCTTGCAGGAAGATGACGCCAAAAGGCCGACTGCACAAGCGTCCAATCCCCAAAGGGTCCCAAAATTTAAAACATGATTTTGAGCTATCTAGAGATGTTAGATTTTGATTTCGATCCCAAAAATGGATTCATAGCGGTCAATTTAGCCAAGGGTACAATTTTCATGCAAAATAGAGAACTTTTGAAAATTAGGTCAAAAGCTATATAAGGCCCGGAGGGGTCATTTTTAATTCATTATTCACTTTTGTCTTCTTGTGAGTTTTGAGCTCTGAAAGAGAAATGGAGGGTCTTCTACTGCATACGCATCAATTTGAGTGCTCCCAATGACACGCCTGGCCCCCGGAGTATGACGCACCTGTAAGTAGTCGATAAACTACCCTGCATTTCAATTCGTACAGCTTTCTAGGGAAAGTTAGGATAGATTTAGCAAGGTTTAGGCCATGTTCTAATAATCTTGCATGAGGAAATAGTTTCCTTGCATGGGCCCAGGTCTCCTCTTATGCGAGGAAATAGTTTCCTTGCATGGCTTGGGGTCCCTTGTGCAGGCTCTGTCTAGAAACTCGCGTGAGCCAAAAGGGGTTCCCACGCGAGATTATAGGGTCTCGCACGAGGCCTAGTCCTGTCTCATGCGAGAGAATAGTTTTCTCATGTGAAAGACTGCTGCAGAGTTTGAAGTCATTTACCAAAATTGTGTCAAATTGCATGAAATCAGTCAAGTAGAGTGTCATAGGGCCTTTGTCTAGAATAGATGTCTTGTTGCTTTTGTTATTATTGTGTTGAAAATCATCATGTTTGAGATACTAATATGATGTTGTCGCTTGCTTTGCAGGTTGACTTTCTTGATGTCATCTTCAGGACACACCATCCTATCCTTACCACACTAGTCCAAAGATTGACAGATGTAGAGAGTGCTCACATAGATGCTCTCAGATAGGGATACTTACATGATTTTCCCAACATTTGGGTAAATCATGGCCTTCTTACTGCATTGGTAGAGTGTTTCCATTCGGAGATGACACGTTCCATTTTTCCATGGGAGAGATGACAGTGACTCTGGAGAACATATACCAAATTATGAGGATTCCCATTCATGGTACTCGCGTAGAGTACGATACACAACTGCGGCAGGGGACTGTAGCCTTGAGGACCATCTTCCAGGATGATCTAGTGATGGGCCAAGCCATCTCGTGGGAGGACTTGATGCATAGATATGGTGGTGTTCACCCATTCCCTATTGTTTTGGCTATGTTCCTGAGCTGTTACCTTGTTCCAAATCGAGGGAAGCATGGACTAGAGTGTGGCTGGGGCACCATGTTGCAAAGGATGCTGGCCAGACGAATAGTGAGATTTGGATGGGGCAAGTGTATGCTGGCCCACATGTATCACAAGATGCATGAGATTATTTACAGGAGGGTGAGGACCATGGTAGCAAGAGTCTTCATCTTATAGATCTGGGCCTGGGAGCATCTCCCCATGTGTAGGGTAGTATTCCATGATACACGGTAGCATTTGGAGCCATACATTTATAGATATTCAGGTGTCATAACTCAACCCTTGCTAGGCAAGATAGAATAGTGGAGGGGATAGCTAGATGACATGGCAGCTATAGTATGGAGACCCTAGGTGGCCACAGAGCCATGGGACGATGCTCATCAGGAGCTGTCTCATATGTTTGTTTCATGTCCATTGATTGGGCAGAGTGTCCATACCATTGAGATGTTCCATGTCACACGTGTCCTGCGCCAGTTCGGCAGACAGCAAGACATATCTCAGGAGTACTACCCCTACACTCGCTTCTCCGATGAGGAGAAGAAGGGGTGGCATGCGAGGTTGGATCCTAAGAGATGTGCTATAGAGGTGCACATACTAGCTATGTGATGGGATTACATGGTGGGTGTCACCAATGCAGGGGTGACGCCTACATACAAAGATCAGATGATTGTGTGCCCACATCCTAGATTCATAAACCTAGCTAGTGCAAGAGCCTAGCAGCAGCTAGCACAGTAGCAGCAGGCACAAGACTAGCAGGCATAGGACCAGCAGGCACCATAGCAAGCACCATAGTAGGCACCACCATAGGCCCCACCACAGCAGGTGCCATAGCAGCAAAGAGCAAGGTAGAGACCACTGAGGCCTAGGACAGGACATATTAGCATCCTAGTAAGGGCCATGGGATCAAATATAGGAGTAGGGAGCAGTGGAACCCAACAAAGGTCCATGAGATAGCGCACGGATGATACATCATAGCAGGCATTGTCGAGTGATGATATAGATATGCCAGACATTCTAGCTAGGGTGGGTACTCCATAGTTACAAGAGGCTCTCAGGAAGAGCCGAGAGAGAGTCAGGCAGGTGCAGCGGGAGCGTGATGATTATCACACGTGGGTTATCAGGGAGGAGACTTGAGTGGCAGATAGGGACGCTAAGATTAGACAGCTATGGGCTGAGTTGGCACACGCGAGGCTGGAGATGAGATATGAGGCTGCCCAGGAAGCTTATTATTATGCAGCTTACTGTGGGGCTATACCATATTTATCAGAGCAAGTGCCACCATTCACTGAGTTCATAAGAGCTCCATAGGCACCACCACTAGTACCATCATAGGCTCCTCCACAGCAAACACCACTATAGCAAGCACCTCCCCAAAGACCTATCCCTCCACCGCAGAGACCAGTATAGGCTCTGCCACCTCCACCCCCTCCTAGTGGGAGTGGATCTTGATATATAGCATTATTGTAGCCCATTTTTGATACTATGCTTGAGTAGCACCTTCTTTTTGTACATGACATTGATATATATATATACGAGATCGGGTTTTGACATCATCATACTTGTTATACATTGCTTTGATTATTGATGTTTTATGAGATGTTTTTTATATGCTTAGATGTATGAATGAAATGCACATGTTTCCTTTATGAATATGACTATGCACATGGTTTTATTTTATGATGATGCAGTGTGAAATGTAGTGGTAGATGAATAGAATGTATGCAGATGTGTAATGTATGATTTTTGAGTTATGCTTATAGTGGATGCACATGTATATGCAAATGAAATTATGGATGCAAATGAAATGAAATGAAAATGCAATAGATATGTAATGAATATGGTACTAATCATCTCATGTGGGATTTTAGCAATATATGATAGGTACTAATCAAAAGATGTATATGTTCGAAGATCAAGAGCAAGGACTGGACACTTGTGTAGCCAAGAAGAACCCTGGACAAAAGATGAAGACCTTTGATGAGCAGAAAGCAATCAAGAGAGCACCAAACACAGTCCCAATACAAGCCTAGAAAGATGCAAGCCTAAACTAAATGCAAGCCCACTTGGTTGTTGGACTCACCGTATTTATCATCATCAAGTTTGTTTAAGCACAAGACGATCATGAGATGTCATACAATCCTCACTAACATTGCAATTATGAGAATATGAATATGACATAAGTCTTAGATTTGTCAGAACGAGGTGTAAGCATTAAGGCACAAGAAGCCAAAATGACCTGAACACCTATTCCTTTTGATTTAGCAAGTTAACATAAGCATCAAAGCACAATTGCTAGAATGACCTGAATGTTGCTTGCAAACAAACACACCAAACATGCAAGAGTTCCTTCTTTTTCCAAAGAGTGCTCACAGTGACCCTTACGTTCACTTAGCAAGATGAGCATTAGCAATTTTACTTGTAGCAGAAAGAATTCACTCAAAATAGGCAAGGAGAAGAACCAACCTCACCAAAGCTTCCATATAAAAGGAGTCGAGGTACACATGGCCATCCAATATGAGATGAAGGCTCTTATAGATGGACACCCCTTTTAGATAGGTTCTTTGGATCATTGCAACTAAACCAACAAGCAGAAAGGAAAGAAAACATCATGCCCCTAGTCTTCACATTTCTCAGTCAAGAAAGACGTCTTAGATTTTCTTGAGGAGAAATGATAAAGCAAACAAACAAACAAGCAAAGGAAAATCTCAACATGCTTCAAAGGAACACAAAGTCAATTTTCAATTTTAGTTTACGTTTGTGTTCAAGCGGATTGAAGTTGAATCGGAAGCAAACAACATTCAAAGTCTCGATGAGATAGCGACAACTGGCAGACGCAGTGAGAACCACTGGTGACCATCGCAAGAGACAAAGTCTCAAGAGGATGTCAGAGCACGAACCAAGTATCAGCAGGTGAATGTAGTGAGAACCACCAATGACCAATACAAGGAAGATTCTCAAAAGAGAGAATAAAATATGAGCGAAACATCAGCAGGCAGACGCAGTGAGAACCACTGGTGACTGATGTAAGGAAGAGATCCAATAAGAGAGGAGTTGAATGAAAGCTAGGTATTAGTAGGCAGGCATAGTGATAACCATTGGCAACCAATACATGAGAGATCCTCAAGGAGAGAAATATCAAAAGTAGCTAGGCATCAGTAGGAAAATGCAGTGAGAACCACCGGTGACCGATGCGCAAACAAAACTTCTAAAAGTGATAGGACAATGCCCCCTAGACCAGGAAGGTGCCCCCAAGTGTGAACCAATTCCAATCCATGACGAGTCAAGGAAAATCTTGCAGATAACTAAAAGCAAGTGCATGAGCTAGCAAACTAAAGCAGGGAACAAACTAAAGCAGGAAAGCGAGAAAGCAAACTAAAGTAGGAAAGCAAAGAGACTAAAGCGGGAAACTAAGAGCCAAGTGATGCTGAGATGAGATGTAGCTTGAGGAAACAAGAGGTGCATGTTTACCAAGTTTTCACCATCTTGGCAGAGATTCTATTTTTGCTACCATGATGCCTGTTTACCAAGTTTTCATCAATGGCACATTTTTCTCTTTTTCAATTTTTTTGTACTTTTCTCTTTTTTTATTTTTTTTACATTTTTGAATATTTCATTTTTTTTGTATTTTTTATCTTTTCACTTTTTTTTTATATTTTTTTAATTATTACCAAGGTACCTGTTTACCAGGTTTTCACCAAGATAATAGATACATCAGAGCGCCTGTTTACCAGGTTTTCACTAAGATGATCATTTTTTTAGGACATTTTGCAATTTTTAAGACTTTTTGCAATATACCATTTTTAGGATTTTTTCAGGACCAATAAGTATGTACATGAGCATGCCGAGAATGTCTCAACTGTAGAATTTCTTCAAGTGAAGAGCGTTGATAGGCTCTTTGAGTTGCTCTCCTTCAGTGGTGGAGAGTCGATAAGCGCCAGACCCAAATGTTGTAGTAATGACATATGGACCAAGCCAGTTTGGTTCAAATTTCCCTTTCTAGGCTCGTTGCTGCTGATTTTTGGGGTTCTCTCTCAGGATGAGATCACCCACTTGGAATTCTCTTTGTCTGACTTTCTTATTATAGGCTTTTGACATTCTCTTTTGATATGTTCAGAGATGATCGAATGCCACCTTCCAATGTTCATCAAGTAACTCAAGCTCTTGAAGCCAGGATATTCTGTTATCTTTGTCAGTGATGAGGCCCCTCAGAGAGATTCACAATGTCAGAATCTTGACCTCAATAGGTAATACTACCTCTGCTCCATAAACCAAGGTGAAAGGAGTGGCCCCTGTTGGTGTCTGGATACTTGTTCTGTAGGCCCACAATTCTGGATTAATCTGGAGATGCCAATCTCTACCAGATTTATGAATTGTTCGGTGCAAGATTTTTAGAATTGTCTTATTAGAAGCCTCTACTTGTCCATTACCCTGAGGGTAATAGATAGATGACCAATGCTGAATAATTCTGAATTTAGTGCACAAGTCTGTCAAGTCCTTATTTTTGAATTGTCCCCCATTGTCAGTGATAATAGATGAGGGTATGCCATATCTGAAAATGATATAGTTCAATATGAACATAGCAATAGTCTTGCTATCAGCTACAACTAGAGGCACTACCTCAACCCACTTGGTAAAGTAATCAGTAGCTGTAATAATAAACTTGTGCCCCCTGGAAGATGAAGGATGTATCTGACCAACCAAGTCGAAGGCACATTGCTGAAATGGCCAGAAACTAATGAGAGGACTAAGTTCATGAGCAGGAGCATGAATCAAGTTTCCATGAAATTGGCATTGCTTGCAGGTCTTGGCATATTGAACAGCTTCTTTTTCCATATCCGGCCAATAATATCCAACTCTAATAATTTTTTGGGCTAATGTCAGACCACTAGAATGAGACCCACAAACACCTTCATGTACCTCAGCCAATGCATGTTTGGACTCATTGGGTTCTAAGCACCTAAGAAGAGTACTATCTATACAAGTCATTTGCTATGAGAACATACCGTGAAGCAGTACGAATGAGATGATGTTTCTCATTCTGGGAATAGGTATCAAGAATGATTTGGTCATGAAGATAGGGAAAGATATGGTGGTAGCAAAATGAATCATGTCCAATGACTGAATAGATCATCCTGGATTCAAGATTATCATAAGCAGGGTAGTGTAATGTCTCCACTAGGAACTCATGTCTGAAATCATTTCTCAGCATTTGTAACATTGAGGCTAGAGTGGCCATAGCATCAGTTTCTTTATTGTCTATCCTTGGAACCTGCTAGAAAGAAATATGTGCAAAGTATTGCTTGAGATCATCTACCATTTTTTTTTAAGTTATTAGCTTGTCATCTTTTGTTTGGTAGACATCATTGACTTAATTGATAATTAACTGAGAATCCCCAAAGACTTTGAGCTCATCAACACGCCATTCAAGGGCTATCTTCATTCCATTAATAAGAGCTTCATATTCAGCTATGTTGTTCATGCAAGGAAACAACATTTTATATGCATTTGGCAATGAGTATCTTTGAGGTGTAACAAACAAAATGCCCACACCGGACCCTTGTTGAGTGAAAGATCCATCAAAGAACATGCTCCAAGATTGATGTGTGAGAAGCATGATGGATTCATTTGGAAACTCAATACTCAAAGGTTGGTGATCTTTCAAAGGAGCCTCCACCAACTGATCAGCAATCGCCTATCCCTTGATGGCTTTTCTTTCCACATATTCAATGTAAAATTCAATAAGGATCATTACACATTTCGCTAATCTACCCGTGAGGGTAGCTTTGCTCAACAAGTACTTCAATGGATCAATTTTTGCAATAAGCCTGGTGGTATGAGCTAGCATATAATGCTGCAATTTTTGAGAAGCAAATACCACTGCTAAACAAGCCTTTTCAATGATGGAGTAGTTCATTTCATAGGCAACCAATGTTTTGCTGATATAGTATATAGCTCTCTCTTTGTTGTTCTGATCTTCTTGAGTTAGGAGAGTGCCCAAAGATGTATTTGTTGCTGATATGTACAGTATAAGTGGCTTCCCATGAATAGGAGGCATTAGAATTGGGGGGTTAGCAAGATACTATTTTATTTGAGCAAGGTTTTTGTCACATTCCTCATTCCATTCATAGGTCACATTCTTATGCAAAGTTTTAGTAAATAGTTGTGACTTGTCAGCCAATTGTGAAATAAAGCACCAGATAGATTGTAGCCTTCCTTGTAATCCTCTCATTTGACTGATATTTTTGGGTGGAGGCATGTCCAAGATAGCTTGTACCTTTTCAGGATCTACTTCTATGCCTTTAGCTGAAATAATATAGCCCAAGAGTTTCCCAGAAGTAACACCAAAAGCACATTTCTTTGGATTAAGCCTAAGACTGAATTGTTCCATACAGTCAAGAATGGGACCCAAATCTATGAGGTGAGTTCTTCACTGCATGCTTTTGGCTAAAGTATCATCCACATAATCCTCCATCATTTTATGCATCATATCATGGAAGATAGTAGTAACAGCTCTCTGGTATGTTGCTCCAGCATTTTTAAGCCCAAAAGGCATGACATTCCAGCAAAAGGTGCCCCAAGCACATGTAAAAGTGGTCTTTTCTTGATCCTCTGGTGCAATTTTGATTTGATTATAGCTAGAAAATCCATCCATTAATGAATACATCTCATACCCTGTTGTCATGTCAACTATCATATTAATATTAGGCAGTGGGAAGTCATCTTTCGGACATGCCTTATTGAGATCTCTAAAATCTGTACACACCCGAATGGATTTATCATGTTTAGTTACTAGAAAAATGTTTGAAATCCATTCTTCATAATCAATAGTTCTTATGAAGCCTACCTTAAGGAGTTTTTCAAGTTCTTCTTTGACCAAAAGTGCTACATGAGGATGCATTTTTCGTAGCTTTTGTTTAATAGGTTTGATACCTAGTGCAATGGACAAATGATGCATGATTAGATTAGGATCTAATCCAAGCATGTCAGAATAGGTCCATGCAAAGTTTATTTTCTTTCTTTGAAAGAATTTTTTGAACTCTTCTTTTTCTTCAGCAGACAATGATTGTGCTAGGTGAATGATCTGTGGAGTAGTTTCTGTACCCAAATTGACCGGCTGTGTCGGCTCAATCAATACTGATGACCTCTCTTGGAAGTGGCTCAGGAAGAGCATCAAGTATCTCATCCTCGGGCACCTTAGAGAGGTTTTCACCCATGGATACATGTTTTATTTTTACTATTTTTGGCTCTGATACTGCCACAAAGTGGTTTTCACCATCAGAGCATCTATTTTTTCTTTTAATTTTTTGACTAAGATACTTGATATCCGCCTCTATCATGCTGACACTGCTCTCACTGGTGGAGGACATCACAGGCTTAATTGCATGGAGGTAATAGGCTAGATCATAATCAGTCTGGAACGTTAGGTCTTCATTAGATTCAAAAGGGGAGTTCCAATTTATTAGATCAGGACGGCGGAGTGAAAGGGAAGTAGTGACTGGTTCAACTGCGTTCACGGTATAACCCTCAAAAGTGCTAACGAGCAAGTCAAGGCCTAAAGTGATCTCATCCAAAGGAATGTTCAAATCCCTATAAGACCTTACATCAGAGGTAGAGAACATGTTAACATTAGTGGCTTCTAATTCATGTAGCCTAGCGCTAGACCCTTCACCTACTTCGAGGAGTCTTTCATACACGTGAATAGTATCTATGTCTACATCATAAGTGGCATCAGACAAAGAGTCAAACTCATATTCATGTGAGTCCATACTTGATGTAAGAATTTCATTAGCAGCATCATCAGTCTCATTATTATCCCTTGTGGCATTGATAGCTTGTTGAAGTTGTTCTTGTTCATAGTACTTTTGAAAATATGGTGGCCTATATCATTCACCTATAAAATTGGGATCATCATTTAGTGCTGCTTTCCATTCCTCATATGTAACTTGATGCACTAAAGAGGTTTTATCAGAATCAGCCTCAGAACAAGTATCAATATCAGACTCTACCATATGAACAGGTATGATAGGCTCATCAGGTTTAGCAAGGAGTGCTGCAAGATCCAGAGGGATAGGATATGGAAATGTATCCTCATCCAAGCTATTCTCTAGATTCACTTATGGAGTGGTATCTTTAATTTCTTGTTCATGTTCAGGTTCAGGCTTAGGATCAGGCAATGGAGCCAACATAAATTTCTTAGTCCCCAAATGAAAGGGAGTCTTCTTAAAGCCTAAGCCACTAGTATCTTTTGTGTGGCGGCCTGTAGCTTCATTAGGTTTTAGCAAGCCATTATCATTTTTTCCTATGGGACCACTCCCCTTATAACCGAAGTGCTTCATGATCTTGAAAGCTTCACTGTATGGTTCTTGCTCTAAATCTGGAGTGGTTGTTTCAGCTATCTCTTTTTCTTTGTAGATCCAAGCTCTGATAGCTCTTTCTTCATCCTCATCTTCTAAAGGTATAGAGCCCCTCACAAAAGTGCCATCATAAATTATTTGAGGAGGAGCATTAGGGACTTTGTTGTCTTCAGGAGGTCTCCCATAAGAATGTGGAGACAAAGGTAAAGCAGCAAGAGATAGCATAGGCTCCATTCGGTATTCTCCCATGCTTGTATCCTCAAGTCTCAAAGTTTGTTCCATCTCTTTCAGCTTAGCCTCATAGAACTCAATGGATTCCCTATTTGCTGGAACAAAACTATCTGCAATTTGCATAAGAGTATTGCAAGAGAAGTTGGTATTTGTAGGTACAGTGACTTCTGCCCCATGAAATGGGAACCTGATGCATTGATGGTATGTGGATGGAATAGCCTACATCTCATGAATCCAAGGCCTACCCAACAAGATGTTGTAGGTGAGAGGAATATCGAGCACTTGGAAAGTAACATCTCTCTCAATAGGACCTACATGGATAGGTAGCATGACTAAGCCCTGGGTCTTGCGTTCTTCCTCATCATAAGCTTTTATGATAATCTTTTTGCGAGGATCCATGCAGTTCTCATCATATCCTAACTAAGTGAGCAGTTTAGCAGAACAGATATTAAGGCCAGCACCATTATCTATGAGCACATGGTAGACACACTTAGCCCTATCATGACCTCTATGTGTAGGGGAGCATTATGTGAGTGACTTAAATAATGGTCATCTTCTTCAAAAAAGATAGATAATAGGTGAAGTCAAATGACCCACCATAGATTGGAACCGATTGAGATCAAGATCCTTGGGAACATTAGCTTCAGCAAGAGCCTTATCCAAAATCTGCTTGTGAGTAGGTGAGATCTTCAACAACTCAAAAAGGGTAATCTGGGCGTTAGTTCGCTGAAGTTGGTCTAAAATACTATAACTAGCCGACCCAGCTATGGGAATAGTTTTCCTATTCTTGGTGGCAGGGCCAATAGTAGTTTTATTCATGCTTTTCTTCAAAGTGGATGTAGGAATATCAAGTCTCTTATCTGTTGTTTTCTTAGGAACGAATGTAGAAGCATTAGGACCTTTCAACAGAACCCTTCCTCGCGATCGAGTGACAACATTAGCACAACCTTGGGATTGTTCAGATTCGAATGAACAAGATGTAGAACTATGCAAAACAAAAGGTGTCTTAGATTTTGGAGCATCATCACTCCCCTTAGTAGTGATCATATCACAATATTCCATCTTGACAGGTTCGATCATACCAATGACATTGTCATTATTAGTGTATGTGTAATTGACTTTAGCATTGGTATTCTTAGTGTTTGAAGACTCTCCCTTCTCATGAGGAGGAAAAGGATCCTTGAAAGCTTGGTAGTCTGAATTCTTATTATGGTTCTCCACAATGATGTCACCATTATCAATGAGATCTTGCACTTTATGCCTCAGTTGGAGACAAGTAGAAGTTTTATGACCAATATTCTGATGATAGTCACAATAATCATTATCATTCCACTAGTAAGGTCATGGTTGTGGGTCATAAGTACGCTTTTCCAAAGGAGTAAGAACCTAATTTTGTATAAGAGTCTTGTAGACCACATCAAGAGGCTCTCCCAAAGGGGTGAAATCATGCTTGGGTCGTTTGGACCAAGTTTTGTTCTTAGAAAACTTCGAAGGTTGTTGATTATCAGTTGTGGTCTTTTCGGTAGCTTTAGCTACTTGTATACTAGAAGTAAGATTAAAAACAAGCTTTGAAGGCTTCGTAGTAACATTATCCACCAATCCATCATTTACCATATCTCAATTCTTATTGACAGTCTTTCCTTTATCCTTGTTTGTGGAGAATCCTTGTTTATTGTCCTTATTCAAAGTTAGCTCTCCTTTCTTGATCATGAAGGCCTCTATTCACACTACCTATCTGATCATGCTATCAAAAGTAAGAGGACCTTGCAACTGTACTTGGTATCCAAAATCGGGGACAAGATTGTCTAAGAAAATGTTGAGTCTCTCAGACTCTAGTAATTTATGAGGACACTTTGTGCATAACTATCTCCACCTTTGGAGAAAGGTTAGGAAAGGTTCTCCTTGTCACTGTTTTAAGTTACAAAGATCCTGGATGTTGATCGAATGTTGAATGTTATGCTAGTAGTGTTGGAGAAAAAGATTTTCCATTTCATCAAAAGTTTTGATACCAATAGGCAATCTAGAGAACCATTCCATAGCAGGTCCACCCCAAACTTTGAGGAAACAGACACATAAGATATGTCTGATCATGCATGAATTCTATAAACAATGCACCAAACTCCCTTAAGTGATCTTGGGGATCAGTTGTACCCAAGTATTTTTCATATTTGGGGAGTTCTACACCTCTAGGAAAAGGTGGCATATGAATGCTTCTGTCAAAAGGAAAAGGACAAATACTTTCCATTGTAAATTATTGAGGGGGTTGACCTCTATTCCTTGCAAGTTGACTAATCTGATCTTGCATTTCTCAGACCATTTTCTACAACTTTGCAGTCTCAGTTTCTTCTTCCTTAGCTACAAGTGTTTCAACATGATAGTCTCGGGGTAACTTGGCCCCTTGTTTAGATAGCTCAAGGAAGTACTTTTCTTTCTCCTCTAAAAGAAGGATCTCCATCATCCTAATGAGACCTTTATTAGCTTTGGCAACATCTATATCTTGTTGAGTTATCACTTCAGGTTTAGTCCCAAGGATCTCATAAATACTCTGAGCCTAATCTTGTTGCTGATCATCTTGGTTTTGATCAAATGGAGGAGGATGATAGAAATAGGTGGGTTGTTGACCGCCTTGAGGTTTGCTTCGAGATTGATCATCATTGTAGAATGGATTTTGGTTCTGTTGAGATTGACCATGAGGTTGCTCATTCTGAGGTGGAGCATGACACGGTTCATTAGAAGATTGACCATGATATTGATTGTTTTGAGATTGATCAGAGTTTTGACATTACTTGCCTGATTGGAAATCAAACAAATCTACCATCATTTCGTAGACTTGCGCAGTATCTAGAGACTTGACAAAGTGATGTGAATGAGATCGAGAAGGTGCAGCCAAGGTAACCTTTGGTGAATGAATAAGATCAAAAGATTTAACGAATTCTAAAATATCTTCAACAGTTTCACTAGGTTCAATGATAGGACTATTCTCAGTAGGATTAATTGGCACAATAATAGAACTAGTCTGTTTAAGAGATCTTCCAAAGTTTTGGAACAATGATTTGTCTTGGAAGTATGAGTTATCTTGGTCTTGAAATGAAAAACTAGGTTGAGCTTCAAACAAAGGGTTGAAGCACTCTTGAAACATCGGAGGTGATAGTTGAGATGGACTACTTTCCAAAGTGCTCAATGAGGAAAAGACGAGGATGTCTCACAAAGTTCAAATTTTGCAATGGATTCAGGAGGATCTATCTCTTGATTAGGAGATTCACTTCTACCTTGATCAGGATTCTGAATAGGATAAGTCTTGCCACTTCTAGTCGTGATAGTCATAGACAAAGATGAAACGAGAGAGGATTCAGGACAAAGCTAGACTCGATCTCTAAGAACAACACAAAAGAGATAAAGGCTAGGACAGCCAAGATGTGAGATGGATCTGGTAAGAATCATCAAAAGAGGTGGCTAGAACAACTGAGGTAAGACTATCGCAACATGAGATACAAAAGGCATAAAGAGATAAGGTAAACCAACAAGAGATGACATGAGTCAAAGTGAAGATTGATCAATTCCTAACTCAAAATAACTAGTTTCTGACAGCGAATGACAAGAAAGCAGAAAAATAAACCTCAGACAAAAAGAAGATCAAATAAAAGTCAAATGGTCAAAGAAAATAGGTCTCTATTTTTGCAAACTATGTTATAGTCTCATGTGAGAAAGTACCAAGCCCCGCGAGAGAACACCACTCTTCGCACGAGAAAGTGCTCTGAAGTGTGAAACCTCGCATGAGAAAGGTACAAAATTTGATAATCGAGCATAGTTTTCGAGATAAAAGTTGAATTTTGAAGTATAGTCTGAACTGATGTCTGACAAAAAATCTAGTTTCCTGACAGGTTTGAAGAACAGTTTAATCAACAAGCTCATTTTAGGATTTCAAGCATTCGTTTAAAGACACAAAGGTTCAAATCAAGCAGTTGTGAAATAGGAAGTAGTCATTAACAGACCTATCAAGGACAAAGCAACTTGATAGCATCAAGGGAGTCTTTGTTTGATAATGAATTGGACAATATTTAAGACTCGATAACAAACACATAGCTTAGTCCTACAAAGAAAATGGTGAGAAGCCAAAACCTTTGCCCCATTGCTTGAATGCATACGTGCACCTCACACAGCCGTGTCACCCCCTAGAGGGTGCCCATGTTTTTGGTGTTTCCAAGGACTCAATAGTGTACGTTCAAAGGTTATCCTTGTAGCAGGGGCCAATGTTGCAACCACCTCCAAATGTCTAGGTGTATGCCTATGATGGGAATCTACGGGAGAGATTCTTCCCCCTCCCTGCGCAAAGATTATGTCTCCTTTCAGAGGTAAACCGGGTAGGCCACTAGCTACAACAAGTTCTTAGTAGGCTTCCATTCATGCTAACCTTTTGTGCCCCCGATACAAGGTTGAGGCCTCACAACCACACCAACACTCGAAAGTCATACACCCCCGCAAGCAGGGCTAGGAGCGGCGCCGCTCAGTACAATAGACGGAGCCTTCTCAAGATGATAGTCAAAGTCTTGAGAAGGAAGCTAACATGGTTTTGGAGTCTTTAGGCTCAACAAAACATTCTTTATTAGAGTGAGGTGGAATCACCGACGATAGGTGCGTACTCACTTAGGTCGTTCCTGGAGGTTCAATACCAGTAGGCCCTCTAAAGGTGACACTGGACTTAGTTCAGATTCGGGGGTCAAATTTTCTGGTTCTCCCAAAGGGAGAAGAGCATACTTCTCTGTCCCATTTCTTCACCCAAACACATCAAGAAAGTTCATCACTGAGTTAGCTTCACTCCACCATAACTACAAGCTTTTGGGTTTCTATTTCTCTCAAAGAGAGAAGAGCATAATCCCCTGGCTAATAGAACCGTAAAGATTCACTACCTCTCTCCGCTTCCCCAAGAATTTGTCATACTAGTAAGATCATTAGGATTTTGGGTTCATTCATGGTCATCACCTCCATGTAATGAAGAGCCAAAGTCCCTACTCGCTATCAAAATCCTCAAGAAATTTTAACAGAGCCCTATTTGGACTATGTGAATAAAAGCAGGAAACAAACACAACATTTTTTTTTAATCAATCTTTGACTATCGGCCTGCAATCAAACCATTAGCATGTTTTAGTTCTTGGTCAAACGTCCTACAGAAAATTGTTATGCTGTGAAAATGACAGAAAATACTAAGCAACAGCAAATAGAAAATTGTTAGAAATCCGAAACAAAAAGATAGAAAGCAAGAAAATTTAGGTCATTGTCCTAGAATCTCACGCGAGGAAGTACTCCATGGCACGCGAGGAAACACAGGCTTCCGCGCGAGGAAACACAGGTTGTCATGCGAGGCCGCACACTCTTGCACAAGGAAGTGCTACAAGGAGTAGAATCTCGTGCAGGATGCTCTAGATTCTTGTGTGAAGATCCATACACAGGCAGTATAGATGCACGGCAAGGCATGAATTTTTATCAGAAAAAGATGAGAATGAGGCCAGAAATCAGATTTTCTGCCCCACGGTGGGCGGCAAAATGTGTGTCTGAATGTGGACCTCTAAATCAAGCACAAACGCAACATAGTCATTGCTCAATCATGACATGGAGAGTATGAACATAAATTTTCCATCTCACAACATCGATTGAAACGACATGTTGCCTCCTATGTGGATGGGGTGTATAATTACTCTTAGAATGAGAGCCAACAACCATAGACCAATCCCACAATGGAGGATTTTCAAAACTATGATGATATGCAAAACTGAAATTAAACTAAGATGAATTTCATTAATCTAGAAATGCTTTTGAAATAAATATGAAATGCAGATTTATTTCAGAGCATTTGAAATAAAGATGATGTTATTCTAAGAACAAATAAGCAAATTTAATCTAATATGATATGCAACTATACTAAAATGAGATATGAGCTTAATTATGTAATGAAAAAGATTTTTGAAGTAAAATGAGACTAAAAAATTGCTATAGTAAAGATGCTCTCACAAATTTCCTTTTTTGAATGAGGAAAAGAGGTCCATTAAATAGAAAAGCCAGAAGAGGAATGAAGAGTTTCTTGATTTGAAACTCCTGACCCTTCATTTCCATTTGAGACAAAAAAGCATGAATTACTTAATAAAATGATGGAAAATGCCACACAAGTGTTCTTTCGAATATCTTGAATTATTAATTCAAAAAGGTGTGTCCATTCGAATATCAAGCAATTATTAATTCATTTTTATGGGTAATTAGCCAAATGGGGTGGATTTAATTTAATTCTAAGCACTTAAGACTTTAGGATTAAATTAAATTATCATAGAGGTAATTTAGCTAATTAAAGTCAAGGACTTAATGAATTAATTTTGATATTTAATTAATGCAATTTATGGTTTTTGCGATTGACATCAAGTCAAATTAAGTCAAGTAGGAGAGAGAAAAATTGCCTAGGGAACTAGGACTTTGAAGGTGTAAAATTGAAGATAATGCACCGAAACTGATTGAATTTAATAGGTGCCAATTTTAGGGTATTACAATAATTAGGGACCATCAAAATTGATAATAACATCTACAAAAAGTAAGAACCAAAATTAATTATCACAATCTAACTTAAATAAAGTTTTATTATTAAACACAAAAAAGAATAGAGAACCCCAAAAAAAAAAAAACATACTAAAGGAAATAAGAGTGTTAACTAATATGATCCTCTTAATGGAATGACCACATAGATAAAGAAATAAAATAATTAAATAAAAATAATTAATTTAGGAGAAGATGCACCCCTCAAATTAAATGATAGGAATTAATTAAATGGTACCAAATCAACTACTACATAACCTGTGAGGAACAATGAAATAAGATGACATAACAAACCAATCAGATCAATTCTAAGAGGAACCATCTCCGGAGGATTAGAGAAGATCCCAAAAAAAAAAAGCCCTCACTTAAAATATTAATTTTAATAAGTAGAAAAAAGAATTTAATTATCGTGAGCCTCAAAAAGGATTACTTCACAAAATTCAAGGTATTAAAACTAAAATACGATGTCAAGAAAAAATAATAGAGTAGATTTAAAATTCATGACGCCAAGACTAATCCCTAAACCAGATTTTAGGGTTTGGCTCAAGATAAGGGATAAGGCTTGACTCGAACCCTAGATACTACACTTCACATAGCCTTCCTAGCTTCAACAGGTAACTATGACAGAATCCGATAGGAGCAAAGGATAAGGCGGTGAAGGGCATGAAGTAACGCTATGTAGGTCGAAGGATCCAGCACGGCTTGCATACAACCTGCTGGCAAGCTGCTTGGGTCGGCTAGGGCATCGAAAGGGAGCAACGTTAGAAACCCTTATCGGAGCATGGAATTACGAAGGAGGAAAGGGCCACTGACTGTCATGGCCGACTCCCCAACTACACGCGGCTCGGCTTGGAGGTAGGCAGCGAGGCCATGTGTTCATAGCAGCCTTGTCCACTGTGGCAGTGGCACTACCACTGTTTACAGTGGCCTTAGCCATTGTAAATAGTGGTATCACCACTGTACTCAACGGCCACTACCGCAAGAGATAGTGTCTCCTATTTGCAGAGGCCGACACCAGCGCTAGGGTTCCGAACACCAAGGGAACATAAATTTTGTTTAAACTTTAGCGTTTCTTGCCAATCGTTTGGTATATTAAATTGTAATATTTTGGTTACGCAATAATAACTGAAATGAAATGTATCTAGAACATACAGTTTCAATGAGTAGTACATTAAGTAAAATATTGTATATATATATATATATGCATCACTGTACATATATGTGTGTGATAATATATTACATAGCCAGTTTAAATCTAAGGGTCTGCAATAAATTTCGTTTCAATATGGAATTGGTCCAGTATTATTTGCTATAGTTTGACATGGTTAGGAAGGTACACAGACTATTAATACATGTACATATAGTAAGATATATGTATTTGTATTAATAGGTCGTTACCACTATACAATAAGAAGGACATTAATTTGAACATTTTTGACAGAGACATAAAAATTTAAAACAAATTCAAGATTTACATAATAAGAAACATAGAATTTTAAGACTGAACTAAGAGATTTCCTTTTTGAATTATTTATGTGCTAACATATTCATTCTTACATTAACATATAAATAATGATACATATTAACATAAACATTTAAATATAAAGACATTTTAATAACTAAACCCCTTTTTTTTTACACAATACATTATGAGGCTAACTCAGATTACAATGGGAGCTAACATTTAAATAGAATTATTAATTGTGTTCTATTCAAATCTTAGGGACAATATTATTTCACTTTTACTTTAATAGGAAAAATTTAGACAGATGTGTAGGGAAACTTTTGAATACAGAATCGTAAAAGGAGACATTTTCTTCTTTTGCAAGTATCAATACTGCATCAACATAGAAATTACGTTTATAACATCAAACCCTAATATATCCTTACTCACAATCCATTTCAACTTAAGGAAATTTCAATATATTTTCATAAACATTTTCATTCAAAAGATGGAAGATAATCCATTATCCTTCTATAATTTACATACATTTCATATGCTTAGGCTCTTCAACATAGCCTTGAATTAAAACAAAAATACACAAAGGCTCAAGGCCAACAACTCAAACAACCTTGAAGTAGATAACAATGTCTAATTTCACTTTGACTCCATGAAACCAGCAAGCTAAGTCTTGAAGAAATATGCAAAACAACAAATAGACCATGGAGGCTCACCTCCCAGCCTAGGTCATTTCATGGCCACCCCCGAGCTAGGGGAAAAAAAGATGGATAGGGGTTTTAACATGCATTCAACAAGCACATAAGCAAACATAAACTAGCAACAAACATAAAAAATAAATTCCCTTTTCCCAAGGCTAGCACAACATGAGTCACCTTGGACCCATAGTAGGGGTGAAGGTGGAAGCTACTCAACTAGGAGAATGCCGAAGTACAAAAGAAAACCAGCCTTCAACAAGGCTCCAAAATCTGCACAATATGCCTTCACAAGGCCATAGAAACAAACATCCTCCCTTCTCATACTCTTCACCATAACAACACCCTTATGACCCTCTAAAGTATACACAATATGGCACATGGATGCCCATACATCCATGTTTTATCCCCTTCCTCACAAAGGAAGGACTCTACACTAGAAAAGTAGTCCCAACTTATGCCCTTCACCCATCAAGGCTCTCTTCCCTCCCAAGGGTGAGCTTGGCCTTGCACAACCCCCAAGAAATAATGCACAAAAGAAAATACACATACAAGCAAAGGCAAGAAACCATGAACATTTACAAGATTAACTAGCATTCACACAACATAGTAAAAGAAATAAAATTGTACATAGCAATAAGAACAAGTGAATACAAGAATCCAACCTTGATCCAAGCTAATGGCAAGAGGGTTGAGATGAGCTTTCCAACAAGTCTCCCTCCTTTGCTATGCAACCCAAAATCCTCCAAGTAAAACAAGACCAAAAATTCTCACAAACTCTCAAGTCTCCAAAAATTGGAGAGTGGGCAATTAGCCAACAATTTTCCCTCCATCCCCTTAAGAAGACAAACCCTCAACCTTTCCAAAATAAAAGAGGGAAAAATCAAATTCAAAATTCAAATGAAGAGTGGCTCTTCCAATTTCGTCACTTTTCAAAAGAGCATCTTTTGGAAAGGCAAAAATAGTCAAAAACTATCACAATAGTCAAAATTTGACCTCCAACATATGACACCACTATGGGGTAGCCTATTTTTAACCTCCACTAATATAAATGGTCATTAAAAGTCACTCAAAAGACCACTCAAAGAATAAATCCGAAAATGAAAGAGAATCCCACTCATGGCCCCTAAAAATAGAGACCACTTACACACATTAAACACTTGGGCAAGCCAACTCACAAGACATGTGACAATTGAGATTGCAAATAAATCACATTACATACAATACACATGGCATGCCAAGTAGACCAAATAATCAAGTAAAATAAACATAATACAAAAATTACATTCATGCATCACTTTACAAAATTACACTTTACAACGAGGTTAATTTCTCCCCTTGGAGATAACCTTGGCTTAACATGATATTACAAATATCCATCTTTGATTTCCCCCAAAATTTTCATGGTCTTACTTGCACACTTGACAAAGCATCAGTAGCTCATGAAATTTCAAATATATGTATATGTAAATACAATACATCCAAACATCACATTCTCAACATCATAATTTCTAACTGTATTTCAAAATATTTCTCATCATTTCCACATTGCATTTCTAAAGCACATACAGTCAAGAACAAAATGATACACGTTAATCCATCTAACATAATAGCCATGATCATTTTCCATAAGTTTTTCTAACATGAAAGTAACATCAAGATATCATATATAAATCAAAGATGTATCAATTACTATGCTCATGACCTAATTAATAACAAGAAATTAAAAGTCCTATATCATCATCACATAACATAAGTCATCTCATAGTATCATAATATAATGTCTCTGTCTCAATAGTCCAACATAATAAAATAAAGTGTCATCATGAGTCTAAAGATGGAAAATAATCTGCTATGAACTAATGTCACGGGGTGAGGCCTCACAGAAATGCATTTGAGTTCAACGAAGCAATGACTAAAGATGAAGGAGAAATACACATAGACACACATCTAGAGCGAGAGACTGTACTTGAAGCTAATAGGTTAATTCAGGATGGTGAACAAGATGATGCTCAAAACCATGATGAAAAAAATGCTCAGCCAGAAGAACCAGATAGCGAACAGAGACCAGTTCTTCCAAGGTATGTCACATATCATTCCACTAACAATATAATTGGTGACAAACATGCAAATCTTAACCACAAAAAAGGCCAGAGAAAATATCTACTTACTTTCCTGTATAGAGCCCAAATCCCCCAAGGAAGCTCTAGAAGATGACAATTGGGTTAAGGCCATGGAGGAAGAAATTAAGCAAATTGAAAAAAATGATACATGGTAGCTTGTGCCAAGACCAAAGGACAAGAATTTCATAGGGACCAAGTGGGTCTACAGGAACAAGTTGAATGAGGATGGAAAAGTAATAAGAAACAAGGCAAGACTGGTATGGAAAGGTTATGCCTAGGAAGCTGGACTGGACTATGGAGAGATTTTTGCATCGGTGGCCAGATTGGAAGGAGTGAGAATTCTTCTTACCTATGCTTCTCACAAAGGATTCAAAGTATATCAGATGGATGTCAAGTCTGCATTCCTGAACGGAATACTGGAAGAAGAGGTCTACATTGAACAACCGGAAGGCTTCACATCTACACAAGATAGTGGTATGGTCTGTAAGCTTAAAAAGGCTCTTTATGGGCTTAAGCAAGCTCCAAGGGCTTGGTATGAGAGATTGCATTCATACCTTCTAACTATAGGATTCACAAGAACCAGAGACAATAGCAATATGTATCTCAAGACCGGAAAAGATGGAAATCTGATTATCGAGATCTTTGTGGATGACATCATCTTTGGAGGAGATGATAGGATTAGCAAAGTCTTCGCTGAAGAGATGAAGAAAGAATTTGAGATGTCTATGATAGGCACCATAAAATTCTTCATTGGACTACAGGTTTATGTGTGTAAATTTTGTACCTGATCTGTAGATGTAACACTTCAGTAAAATATTAGAGGTTAGTTGAAATCGAAATCGTGCAATAAATGAAAAACAAAACTAACTAGGCAATTTACTGCCTTCTAGTAGATGCGAGTATGTATTCTCAAATTGGACAGAAATCAGTGACCTTGACGACACCTAAATGAAGGATTTGAATGCAAAATCTAGATATGGAATGATGCAATTAATCTATTTTTTTGATTTTTATGTGCAATTAGAATGAAAAATTTCATATGAATCTATTATATATGAAAATTGATCTAGCAATGATATGAAATAAAACTAAAATGAATTGAAAACAAGATTGATCTCACAAAAATTGTTGATTTGCAAGAAGCTTCAATTCTTTAGATGTCGATTCTCTAGAGTAAGTATGCAAAAATATGAGATGATTTGAGATGAGCTAAAGCCTTAATTTATAGAAATCTAGGGCTTTGGAGGTGCATGAAAAAAAAGTCATAAATCACTCAAATAACTCAGGTTGATTTTTGAGTTATTTTTAAATAAAGGATAATTAACTCACAAAAACATGCAAAAGCAGAGTTCAACTCAAAATAAAGTTTAGATTTAATTGATAATTGGTAGTTGTCTTCTTTTCTGATTATGCATGTTTTATTTATGAATTGATTTAATAATAAAGTAGTTTATTTCCAACTTAATTGATTTTGAAAAATAAAACAATTGATTTATGGGTTAATCAATCATTTAATCAAACTTTTATTCAAAAATAATATCATCAAAAATTGACAACTTGCTTTAATTAATTAAATAAGAATTTAATCAATTATTCATAAGATTTTGGATTTATTGTCAAAATTAAATAATACAATTTAGGAATAAATAGAATTAACTTCAATTAAACAATTAAGTGGCAGAATTAAATCTAATTAATTAAATATTGAGAACATTCAATTAATCAAATTTTAGGATAAATAGGATTTATCGCCAAATAATCATTAAATCAAAGATAATTAGGATAATTAGGAATATTACTAAGAATATTTCCCGATGCAGAATTTATGATAATCAATTAGGATTCGATTATGTTTCGATGTGCCTTTGGTTAGGACTTTGATGTCGATTTCGTTCGATGTGTCAATGTAGGAGGTTAATGAACTTATAGCCTATTTTTGGGGTATTACATTTTGCCCCTCTTTGAATTACTGTGCGAAGCATAGTGGTTCAAAGACAGTCTATGTATGATAAAGATGTTTGAGATTGAAACTAATTTGAAGATAATAGGTCCTAAATGACCAAAGATAATGTTAACTATAACAACAATGAACGGGTGATTGCAAAGAAGTGTCAAAATGTCTGATTTTGAACCTTATGATGAAGAAGTGAGTGACCGATTCCAAACCCGATTGTCCTTATATTGAATCACATTGGTATCACATCTGAACCCTTCAGTTTTTGAAGAACCAAGGAAATAACACAATTGAACCGATAGTTGCAAAAACTGATACAATTTACAAGATTAAGAGAATACCAGATTGATATGGATCTCGATGAATCTGATATGCTTTGAGCGATGATTGATTTTCCCCAAACAATGAGGTCTTTTGATGAATCAGCATCTAGTTGTTGTCTTGATTACTGAGGAAGGATATGATTTCAAATTTAGATTTACAGATTTTGAATGATGTGCAATACCATGCCCCCTTCGGGATTAAAATTGAAATCTGACAAGAAAAGTCAGTGTTGATAGTTTAGAAGCATGTTAATTGATTTGAGAAGTGGTTATACACGTTCGAGAATGCATTCTGCAATGTTTGAGAGTCCAAAAGACCAAGTTTGACTAGGTTAAACCATGAGTTGACCATAGTTGACCAAGTTGAAATTTTGATAGTTTGATGCAAGATAATTAGTTAAGTTGAATACTGGATTTTTGTGATGATTGAAGGTTGATTATGCAAGTAGTGAATAATATAAACAATCTCAGATTTTGATTTTGATCCCAAAGATGGATTCTACTTGCTATTTCCTTGGATGGACCTTCGTGTAACATTCAGCTCTTGTTAAATTTGAAGAGCTATTGAAGAATCATTTAAGCGTTGAAGTTTATTCAGCCATTGTGAGATCATGCAACATGCAAAATGCAAAGAAACATGCAGAATGAAATGCAACCTAAGACCTAGGACCTAGTCATTGATCATGAGTCGGTCATTCTCATCATTAAATTTTTAGGTAACCGGATAAATCAATACAATGCCTACTAGTGATGAAACCATAGACATATGAATATTGATTTGTATGCATAGGAATCAATACAACATCCACTAGTCAAACAACCATGGACATATGAATATTAATTTTATTTTAGAATGTCGGATTAGATATAAGCACCAAGGCACAAATGCAAGGATGACCTGAATATCATGTCCATTTTGATATAGCAATTTGTATAAGCATCAGAATATAAACATTATGATGACCTGAATACACCTTGCAGTCCAAACACATCAAATAGTCAAGAGATCATTTAAAATTCAGTGTGAATTACCTATAGTGACCCTTTATCATTCACATCCTTAGGTAAGATCGCATTTCACAATAGGAGAAAGAAGTCACTCAAAAAGACAATAGTTAGATCAAACTTCCTTGAATTTTCTAGGTATCAATGGTCGAGGTACGCATGGCCATCCAATTTGAGATAGAGGCTCTTACAGTCGGACACCATTTCAATCCAAAATTTTTAAAGTTGTTAGATTTTCACATACAAGCAGAAGACAAAGAAAAGATTATGCCCCCAGTCATCACTCTCTAAATCCTGTAAAGGACATCATCAAAGAGATTGAAGGGACACAATATGCAAGAAATCTCAATGCGAATCAGTAAGCATACAAGGAGATAAAAGCATGTGAAGCATAGATTGTTTTCAGTTTGTTGTTTGATTGTGTTATTGTGGATGCAAAATCCTTTCTGGAGACAAGACTGACTGACTGACTCGATTGAAGCTTCAAAGGACTCTGACTGGATATGATATGTCTAAGATATATTGGAGGTCATAGGATATGACATTGATTGCCCCCAAGTTTGAACATTGATAGGATACCGACGCTTGAGCTAATTGGTGTACAAATCGACTTATTGAAAATTGGAAATGCAGAAACAAACCGGGAGATATGTAAAACTAAAGCAAGACTAAAAGCTGGGAAAGACCAAGATGGCGCTGATAAATGGAGCATTTTGAAACAAGTGGCACCCGTTTGCTGGGTTTTCACCATCTTGGCAGAGATTCTATTTTTGCTACCAGGGTGCCTGTTTCCAAGTTTTCACCAAGGCACTTTTTTCTTTTTCTCATTTATTTTTGTATTTTTTTTTTTTCAATTTTTTTGTACTTCTGATATTTTTTTATTTTTTTGTACTTTTGATATTTTTTTATTTTTTTTTTGAATCATCAAGGTGCCTATTGCTAGGTTTTCACCAAGATGTTCATTTTTTTTCAAGACTTTTTCAGATTTTTATGATTTTTTCAAGATATTTTACCATAGACTAAATGCCTTAGGCATAGAATTTCTTCAGATGGAGAACGTTGATTGGTTCTCGGAGCTATTCTCCTTTAGTCATTGAGAGTTGATAGGCACTAGAGCTAAAAGTAGCAGTGATTACAAAAGGACCTAGCTATTTGGGTTCAAACTTCCCCTTGTGTTCTTGATGTGATTGACTTTTAGGATTCTCTCTCAAGACTAAATCACCAACCTGAAATTCTCTGTGTCTGACTTTCTTGTTGTAACCTCTAGACATTCTTTTCTAATATACTCTGAGATGATCATATGCTGCTTGTCTATGCTCATCTAGTAGTTCAAGTTCTTGCAACCTAGACACTTTGTAGTCATCATCAGTTACTAGACCATGCATTCTGATTCTTAGTGATGGAATTTCAACCTCAATAGGCAGTACCACTTCAGATCCATAAACTAAAGCGAAAGGTGTAGCCCCAGTGGGCATTATGATACTTTTTCTATAGGCCTTGAGAGCTAGATTGATCATGAGATGCCAGTCTCTTCCTATTTTATTAACTATATGGTGCAAAATTTTTAATAGATTCTTGTTAGAAGCCTCTTCTTGTCCATTCCCTTGAGGATAGTAGATAGATGACCAATGTTGTGTAATCTTGAATTTAGAACATAAATCATCTAGATCTTTGTTTTTGAATTGTCCACCATTATCTGTGATTATGGAATGAGGTATCCCATAGCTGCATATGATATAGTTCA
This sequence comes from Chamaecyparis obtusa, assembly GCA_027943335.1. Lineage (NCBI taxonomy): Eukaryota > Viridiplantae > Streptophyta > Pinopsida > Cupressales > Cupressaceae > Chamaecyparis > Chamaecyparis obtusa. The sequence continues at coordinate 462,139 of BSBK01006421.1, forward strand.
ATATGAACATAGATATTTTTTTTTCAATTGCTTGTGTCAAAGGGACTGCTTCTACCCATTTTATAAAATAATCTATAGCTGTGATTATATGGGTATGTCCAGTAGAAGAATGAGGATGTATAGCTCCTATAAGATCAAATGCCCATTGGTGAAAAGGCCATTGTGTAGTAAAAGAAATTAGATCTCTCCCTGGAGCATGAATTAAGTTGCCATGCACTTGGCACTTTTGATAGTTCTTAGCAAACTTGATAGACTCTTTCTCCATTTCAGGCCAATAGTACCCAGCCCTAATAAGTTTTTGAGCTAGTGTTAAACCGTTCGAGTGTGACCCACAAATACCATCATGGACTTCCTCTAATGTACGTTGAGACTCTTCCCATTCTAAACATCTAAGTAGCGTACCATCTAGACCTCATTTGTATAGATCGTGACTAATGATGACATATCGAGAGGCATTCTAAATAAGGTATCTCTTTTCATGGCGGTTGAAGATATCGGGAATGATTTGTTCTTGGAGATAGGAAAATAGGTTTTTATATCTGGATGAATCATGACCAACAATACTGCAGATCATGTGGGTTTCGGGGGAATCATATGCAGGATAGGATAGTGCTTCCACTAGGAACTCGTAGCGTAGCTCATGTTCAAGCTACTATAGTAAAGTAGATAGTGTTTCCATTGCATCAGTAGCCTTATTCTCTATTCTAGGAATTTTCTCAAATGTGATAGATAGGAAATACTTCTTTAGATCATCTACCATTCTCTTGTAAGGAATGAGCTTTTCATCTTTAGTTTGGTATACATCATTGACTTGATGGATAACAAGTTGCGAGTCTCCATGAATGTGTAGTTTTGTTACCCTCCACTCAATTGCTATTTTCATACCATTCAAAAGGGCTTCATATTCAGCAATATTGTTTGTACAAGGGAACTTTAAGCTGAATGCCTTTGGGATTGAGCATCCTTGAGGAGTTATGAACAATATGCCTGCTCTCAATCCATTCTGTGTATAGGAGCCATCAAAGAATAACTATCATTCTCTAGAAGAAAGAGTCATGATAGAGGAATCTAGAAATTCCATTTGCATTGGTGTATCATCAATCATAGGTGCATCTACTAATTGATCCGCAATAACCTGTCCTTTGATAACCTTTCTTTCCACATATTCAATGTCAAATTCACTTAAGAGCATGACCCATTTAGCTAATCTACCTGTGAGGGCAGCTTTTCTTAGTAGGTATTTGAGTGGATCAATTTTAGCTACCAGTTGTGTGGTATGAGCTAACATGTAGTGTCTCAGTTTCTGTGATGCAAAGATCACAGCTAGACAAGCTTTCTCAATCATTGAATAGTTCTTCTCATATGCAACCAATGTTCTACTGATATAGTATATAGCTCTTTCTTTTTTGTTCTCATCATGTTGTGCTAGCAATGCCCCCAGTGATGTATCTGTAGCGGAGACATATAAGATCAAAGGCTTCCCATGAATAGGAGGCATCAAGATAGGAGGATTTGATATATACTTCTTGATATGGTTAAAGTTGTTCTCAAATTCTTCATTCCATGCAAAGGTCACACCTTTATGTAATATTTTTGTAAAAGGTTGTGATATGTCTACTAGCTGTGATATGAATCTTCTGATAGATTGAACTCTTCCTTACAATGTCTTCATTTGACTGATATTATTTGGAGGTTGCATTTCCATGATAGCCTTTACTTTAGTTGGATCAACTTCAATGCCCTTCTTTGAGACTATGTATCCTAAGAGGTTTCTAGAAGTGACACCAAAAGCACACTTCTTAGGATTTAGTCTAAGACTAAATTTTTCCATTCTGTCTAGTATCTTGCTCAAGTCATTTAGATGTTCAACTCTAATCATAGATTTTGCTAAAGTATCATCAACATAATCTTTCATAGTCCTATGCATCATGTCATGAAAAATAGAAGTCATGGCTCTTTGATATGTAGCACCGGTATTTTTAAGCCCAAATGGCATGACATTCCAACAGAAGGTGCCCCATGCACATGTGAAAGTAGTTTTCTCTTGATCCTCTGGAACAATTTTTATTTGATTATATCCAGAAAAATCATCCATTAGAGAATACTTCTCAAAGCCCGTAGTCATGTCCACTATCATATCAATGTTAGGTAGTGGAAAATCATCCTTAGGGAATGCTTTATTCACATCTCTAAAGTATGTGCACACTCTGATTGATTTATCTGGTTTTGAAATAGGTACAATATTAGAGATCCACTCGGCATAGTCAATAACTTGGATGAATCTATCTTTCAGGAGCTTCTCTAATTTAAATTTTACCAAGAGTGCAACATGGGGATGCATCTTTCTCAATTTTTGCTTGATAGGTTTGACATTTGGAGCTATAGATAAATGATGCATTATAAGATTAGGATCCAATCCTGACATATCTGAATATTTCCATGCAAAGTTGATCTTCTTCTCTATTAGGAACATTGTAAATTTTTTCTTCTCTTCTTCTGATAAAGATTGTGCTACATGGATCAATTGTGGTTCTTCTATTGTTCCCAAATTGATGGGTTGAGTGGGCTCAATTAGAACTGGAGATCTGTCCTGTAAATGACTCAGAAGGAAATCAAATATCTCATTCTTAGGCACCTGAGAGAGGTTTTCACCTTCGAATACGTCTTTTATTTTTACTTTTGTAGGTTCTGAGACTGCCACAAAGTGGTTTTCACCCTTAGAACTCTTTTTCTTTTTCTTTTTATTCTTATTTTTCTGACTAAGATACTGGATGTCTGACTCCGTCATGCTAACACTCGGTTCACTAATGGAAGTACTCATAGGCTCAACTGCATTGAGGTAGCAAGCAAGGGCATAGTCATTCGGGAAAGTATAAATACCATGGCTCGGATTTGTGGAGGTTTGATCAATAAGTTCTAGATATTGGATAGTCAAAGTGGGGAAAGATTGGGAGATAGTGTTTACGAATATGGATCTGTCATCATTGGTCCTAACCCGACGCTCGAGTTCAAAGGTGATATTAGAACTTAAGACATTCAGTTCATGAATAGGTGCAATATCATTGTGGGAGTCCAATTCAGCCATAGGTGGATCAGACTCGATAGGTTCATCATTTCGCTCTAGACTTACGTTGGGTTCAGGTGCATATTGGTGAATAATATCAACATGTTTCTCTGTAATAAGATCATCTTCTTCTGGAATGGCTCCCCATTCATAGTCATTAGATTCTTCATCTATGCCTCTAGGAAATCTAAGAACATGAGTAAAGTCAAGATGAATACCCCAAGAATGGTTACCCTCAGATTCTGATTTGTATTCATACTCATGAGAATCTATCTCAGAATAACTACCACCTTCCTCTTCTTGAATATTTTTGAGATTAGTTGGTTCTTGTGTTGCAACTATCTCTTGATTGATAGTAGGTTCTTGTGTTTCTACTACATTAATTCTTTTGATTGGATCATCTTTATCATCAAGAAGGTCTTTGATCTCCTTAGGCAATTTTTCATAGGGGATGAGTTCTGAGCTGTCTAAATCACTATCTGATGGTTTTGTTTCTTCTTTCTTAAGAAGAGGTTATCCTAGTGCGATCTTCTCTATGACATGAGAACAATTACCTTTGAGGTGAAAGGGTTTCTTTTTAAATCCTAAGCCAAACTTGTCTTTGTTTACTCTACCAGTATGTGGAAGAGGTGCCTCAAGACCTTTTCCTCTGACTCCTAGAGGTCCTTTACTTGAATATCCCATCTTAGCTATTAATTTATCTCCTAGGCCATATGACTTAGAAGGATCTTTTGGTACTACTGAGTTACTAGTTTGAATATCATGGGATTCAAATTCATCCTTGTATAGCCATGCAAGTATAGCTTCATCCTCTTCAAATTATTGCTTGGAGACTTGTTCTGCTACAAAGTTCTTTTTATATGCCTCAAGAGCTTCTTTAGAATCTAGTTTGGATTGTTTCAAAGATTGTCCATAAGACTTAGGTGAGATAGGGAGAGATGTCAAAGATAAGACTGGCTCCATAGTATATTCTCCCATACCATTTTCTTTGATATTAACCTCTTTTGCAAGATCTTCCATTTTAGATGTGGATGCTTCTTTAGTTGGTTCAATGGAAGATTCTTTGTTATTAGACACAAGCTTATCTGCACTTTCCTTCAATGTATTGCAAGTGGTGGATATGTCTACTGGAATAGTGACCTCTACTCCTTCATAAGAAAATTTCAAGCATTGGTGAAATGTAGAAGGAATAGCTTTCATCTCATGTATCCATGGTCTCCCTAAAAGAATGTTGTAAGCCAAAGGTAGATCAAGAACTTGATATATAGTATCTTTGATAACTAGACCTACCCTGATAGGTAAGACAATGGTGCCTTTAGAAGATCTTTCTTGTTCATCATAGGCTTTTATAGTTATTTTCTTTCTAGGATCAATAGCCAATTCTGAAAATCCCAATTGTGTGATCAAGTTATAAGAACAAATGTTGAGGCCAGCGCTTCCATCTATCAACACACATTTGACTCTATGGTTCTGGATCAAGACTTCTATATGCAAGGGCTGGTTATGTGGGTGACTCAAGGAGTTGTCATCTTCCTCTGAAAAGGAGATATATTGCGGAGATGTAAGATGTCCAACCATAGTCTGGAACCTATCTAAATCAAGGTCATCAGGAACATTAGATCCGAGCAAAGCTTTATCTAGAATGGCTCTGTGAGCTGGATATATTTGAAGCAACTCAAACATGGAGATTTTCGTATTAGTGTGTTGGAGTTGTTGAACAATGCTATAAGATGTTGGCCTTGTATCTTTAGGATTGGAAGATTTAGAAACAGCCTTCTGTTTGGAAGCAGAAGAAAGATTGAAGGGCATCTTAGGGACATGTGATGAATCTGGGATTTGTCCGTTCAGATGTGCCTGAGCTTGTGATCGAGTAACTGCATTAGTTGAAGAATGATCTCTATCTCTTCGTACAATTGTGATGACATTGCAATGTTCAGAGAGACAAGGTTCAACCATATTGATAACAGCATTATTTCCAGGGTAAGCATAATTGACATTTGCCCCCATATTAGGTTGAGAAGATGAGACTTCTTGACCATGTTTTGAAAATAGTTCTGTGAATGTTGTATGATCATTATTGCTCTTATGATTGTAAATGGTGATATCTCCTTTATCAATCAGATCTTGGATAGTGTATCATCTTAAAATGGAAGCACTTCCATGTTAAGAGCGTTTAGCCCTCCGAGTAAGTGGTTTAGGGTCATGATTGGCATCTTTGCATTCTCCCTTGTCTTCCACTTCTTCTCTGCACTCAATTTCTGCATTCTAGGTGAAATTAGGGTTAAGGTCTTAAGGACTTTCCTGATTTTCCTCTTTCCATGACTCCATTTTCTAGGTAGGATTCAGAAATGAGACCTCCTAGTCCTTCATCACATCAAACAGAGGATTTTTTGTCTATTCCTGACACTGGGTCCTGATCTGACATCAATTTCCAAGTTTCTGGCACCCCTGGAACTCCTGTTGTAGAACCTGACAAAGTTAGGGTCTCAGGCCAAAGTTGACCTCGACCCTGACCAGGTCAGGGTCGACCTCGACCTTGACCTCTTCCTGCCAAGATTTCAAAGTTTTATTTGCTGGTAATTTATCTTTCGAGAAAGTTATTTCCCGCTTCTGGGTCGGCTGTTTTGGGCTCCAAAATGATAAATCTTTTAATGGTATTTAATCAAGGTATATTTTCTAAAGGTGAGGACCTAATTGAGATTTAATTCTTCAAGGTGGCCCATCTAGAGGAGTGTTCCCTAGTTCACTATAAAAGGAGGCCTTCCTCTCTCAATTTTCATATCAAGTCTACATCTCATCCAAGCAATCAAGCTCTCAAGTTCTCAAGGTGATCAAGCAAGCATTCAAGTCTTCTTCTCCATCCAAGTTCTCCATTGAAGATCAAAGATTTAAGCATTCAAGCTATTGAAGGGATTTGGCTCAAGCATTCAAGATATATCATTCAAACCCTAGATCTAGCCACCATGGTGGTGTGATCTTCCTTCAAGATCTTTTGTTCATCTTCAAGATCCATATCATTGTTTCCTTAAGGTGGATTTCAAGCATACAATCATGGAGGTTTGATAATGTTGTGTTCAAGCTTTCATATCAATATATTCGATTACATTCCAAATACATTAGCATATCTATTGAATTGCATAGCTTCATTGTTAGATTCATTTCTACTACTTGCTAGCATTCTCCTATTTCAATTTCAATATTAAGGTTGATTCCAAACCGGGGTTTGACTAAGGCAAACCCCCCCAAACAAACAACAAAACCATTTTTTTGTAGGTACAGGTGTGGAATCTTGGATCTGAGAGAAAATTTGGATACTCTTTTCGACAATCTTTCAGGATCTGCGAACATAATCGGAATCGGACTTCAAATAAATAATGTGGTCTTTGACCTTTTAAAAGGTCAAAGTTGACCTGTGTGAATTTGGAGAAAAGATTTTTGGGTTTTGTCCGCCTTGGCATTTTCAGTCCAGAACAAGTGATGAAATCTTCAGAAAGTTCATACAGAAGCCAGAATTTAGCATTTTCCAGATCTGCCCTAATTCAAGGTTAGTATTTGCACTTCAATTATTTCAGATTTCAAGCTTAAACCAACTATAGGGAAGTATAGGGTTTCTCTCTCTCTTTCATATTCTTCATAGATTGATTCGATTGTGTATTAATCTCTTGGTTGATCAAATTGGATCTCTCTTTTGGAAATTTGGATTTTGGAGTCAATCTTACATTTTCCTCACACACTTACACAAATAGTGGTGATTCCAAATTACCACTATTCATTTTGGTGAACCTGACTAGCTTACTCTCGTTCTTTTTGGTGTTAGATTTACATTTTGCTCTTGCATCTATACTTCAAAAATTCAAAAAAATCTATATATTGAATAAAATACAAAAACATATTTCTTGCATTTTTATCATGAAGATTGTTAAGATGTTTTGGTGCATAATCATGTTTGTTATTATTAATCTTCTTCTAGCATCTATTTATAATGCATATGATGTTTATGAGGGTATTATTCATTTCATAACATTGATGACCCTTCACTTTGCTCTTGCTTATGCTTTTCTGAAGTTGACTGATACTAGTCTACCTACATTTAAAACTTTTCTTAGGGATTTATGTGGTAGCCTTATTCATCTTTTAGATTATGTGAAGAATTTGGTAGATGACACAGCATCTCCTAATCTTCCTAATCGTAATCCATCTCCTAATCTTCATAATCTTCATCCTAATATTCCTATTCCGATACCTAAATCTCCATTTGTTAATCCTTTCTCTTCCCATACTTATGATGGGATTCAAGTTATAGTGCAGGATGCGGATGTACAAGATTTCTTTGATTTACCTCCTCCTCTTGTTCAGGATGATATTCAAGGTCAGGATAAACAAACTTCTTCCAAACCTATCCCACCTTATACGACCTTTACTCATGAACATGATAAACAATCACCTCCCGTAGAAGCTTTGCATGAAATGTACACTACTGGATATAATATGGTGAATAAACAAGGCTATAAAGGTTTAGGGTTAGGGGTTAATGAACATGGTATTAAATTTCCCATTAATATACCTCCTAAACCAAATATGAGTGCTGTCAAAACTTCTAAATCTCAAGTCAAGTTAAGTGGTTTGGATCTTCATCCTCCCCTTAACACTCATCTTTCTACATCTCTAATAGATAATCCTAACACTCGTCAAGAAATTGCTAAAACAGTATATGTGGAGCTAATGAATTCTAAGAAGGAAAGATTTAGACCTATACCTATTGATGCTTTGTATAAATTTAAATGTCCTTTCCACTATCATAATACTCATTTGCTTGCTGATTGTAACAACTTCAAATTATATGTTAGGGATAGGACTGCACGCGGTATTATACCTTTTTCTCGCGTCATCTTACAACTTCTTCATAATTTTGATATAGGGGATTCCCCTCCATTAGAGCTCGAGTAAATGTTCCTATCCTCTTGTCTCATGACTAGGGGGCAAGAGGCATAATTTTATCCAGTCTTTTAGGATCCATTAGGTCTTTTTATTAAGATTTAATTGGTATTCTTTATGTTTCCTTCTTCCATAGTCTTGCATGATGTTTTTATCCATTCCTAGGAATTATATTTTCTTCTTAGGAAATCATTTCTAGGATATGTGTTTTGTAAAAATATCTCTTGTCTTTCATCCCTTGAGGGGGCAAGGTTCTTCCTTCTTTCTCTTTTTCTAGGGGAACTTCTTTCCTTAGTTTAGTGGTATTTGTTTATATTGCAATATTATTTCATCATATTGATAGATATCTTGACTATGGATAACCTTCTTACATGGGAAGTTGTTATCCTAGGTCGTCACTTCTTCTCTATGTTGCAAATTATGTTCTTTATAAACTCTCACCCTTGCTTTAGTATTAGAGTTGTTTCCCTCATTCCAAATATTCCTCTTGCTCTTCCTCACCGGGGGCTTGATGATTGAATCTTTGTTCCCGCATTTCGAAAGATGATATCTTATCTAAATGCACTCTTCTTTGGTAGAGGTCTTGGTGATAAGATCTCTTTCCTTGAGGATCCTTTTCCATAAGTGACATATCCTTTTCATGATTATTTATACTCTTGGATGTAGGGGTCAATATCTCTCGCTAAGGATATATTATACATTATTGTAAACAGGATATCTCCTTGCTTTGTGAAGTAGGTATCCTCTTCCATCTTTGTTCCTACACTTGGGGGGCAAAGATGCCTTATCCTTCTTTTCTATCTTCAAACATTCAAACATGGAGTCACAAACACGGGTTGTGAGTTTGGTAGAAGTACTTTAGCCTTGGAGGCTTGGTATGATTTTCTACCTTATTCAAACTTATGCATTGTTATTTTATCCAATATTCTCTTCTTTTCTAGGGATTCACCTCTTTCCTTGGTTAAGCAGTATCTATCTATTATGTGATATCCAATCATACATGAAAATTATGGTTTGCATTTGTGGACCTCTGTCCTTTATGCAAACCATATTTGTTATTTGACATTGGGTTTCCATGGTTGATACATCTCTCACCTTGGAAACTGAATAGTGTGCTATCCCTCATTAAGGGTTACCTTCTTTTCACTTCTTGCATGATATCTTTTACAATCGCCTCTTCCATGGCCTCATAGGAGCTATGACCTTCTTGGCTTGGACTGGGTGTTGTCTATAGATATTGTCTTGATGTTGAAGAAGGCTTTATCCTTGTTCTTTCTTTCCTTAACATGACAAAATAGTATATTTTTTTCCATATTAAGGAGGGGGGCATATATAGGGCCTCCCTTGTACTATAATTTTTTATTTTTTACATGCTAAATCTTGGAAGGTAATGCACATAAGTTGCTAAATCTCAAAAAGACATGCATCCATATGCTAAATCTTCTGAAGGTAACGCACATAAGTTGCTAAATCCTGAGGAGACATGCATTTTTTAAATTTTTCAATATGCTAAATCCTGAAGGGACACGCATTTCCAAATTTTAAATATGCTAAATTTTGGAAGGTAACACACAGAAGTTGCTAAATCCTAAAAAGACATGCACCTATATGCTAAATCTTTCAAAGGTAACGCACATAAGTTGCTAAATCCTGAAAAGACATGCACCTATATACTAAATCTTCCGAAGGTAATGCACATAAGTTGCTAAATCCTGGGAAGACACGCATTTCATATTCATAGTGATACAAGAAGGTGGATCTATGGATATTCCAAAAGCCGTCAGAAGACACATTACAATTACAAGCACAGTTTATGGGTGAACCTGTTGGGCACTCCCTCCAGGGTGATTCACGGTAAGGTGGGCATCTTACCGGGCGAGGTAATCACTTTTCTTTTCTCTTTTCGCTTTCATGCTAGTAGGACTAGATCATGAAGCTATGTTGTCTATAGTGTTGCTCTTGTCTTTCTTATGTAATCATTTATGCTTTTATGATAGCTTTCCAAATATGATATTGGTATGAGAAATATTTGTTAGCAAGGTTTCTTACGCTAATTGATTTGGGTTGTTTAGAACTAACCCTTATTCTTTTGTATACTCTCATGTATGTATGTTGAGTTAGAATCCTTGGTCTGGGGGCTTGTGTCTTCAGCTAAGTGTTATTTTATCTCATTTTGAATCCACTGGGATCTCTTCTCTCTTCTCCTTTACCAAGAGTTTGCATTGAATCCATACTCTTGCTAAAGTGGGGGCTTAATGTATCATCTTAAAATGGAAGCACTTCCATGTTAAGAGCATTTAGCCCTCCAAGTAAGTGGTTTAGGGTCATGATTGGCATCTTTGCATTCTCCCTTGTCTTCCACTTCTTCTCTGCACTCGATTTCTGCATTCTAGGTGAAATTAGGGTTAAGGTCTTAAGGACTTTCTTGATTCTCCTCTTTCCATGACTCCATTTTCTAGGTAGGATTCAGAAATGAGACCTCCTAGTCCATCACATCAAACAGAGGATTTTTTGTTCGTTCCTGACACTAGGTCCTGATCTGACATCAATTTCCAAGTTTCTGGCACCCTTGGAACTCCTGTTGCAGAACCTGACAAAGTTAGGGTCTGAGGTCAAAGTCGACCTTAACCCTGACCAGGTCAGGGTCGACCTTGACTCTGACCAAGTTAGGGTCGACCTCGACTTTGACCTCTTCTTGCCAAGATTTCAAAGTTTCATTTGTCGGTAATTTATCTTTCGGGAAAGTTATTTCTCGCTTCCGGGTCAGCTGTTTCGGGCTCTGAAACGATAAATCTTTTAATGGTATTTAATCAAGGTATATTTTCTAAAGGTGAAGACCTAATTGGGATTTACTTCTTCAAGGTGGCCCATCTAGAGGAGTGTGCCCTAGTTCACTATAAAAAAAGGCCTTCCTCTCTCAGTTTTCATATCAAGTCTACATCTCATCCAAGCAATCAAGCTCTCAAGTTCCCAAGGTGATCAAGCAAGCATTCAAGTCTTCTTCTCCATCCAAGTTCTCCATTAAAGATCAAGGATTTAAGCATTCAAGCTATTGAATGGATTTGGCTCAAGCATTCAAGATCTATCATTCAAAACCTAGATCTAGCCACCATGGTGGTGTGATCTTCCTTCAAGATCCTTTGTTCATCTTCAAGATCCATATCATTGTTTCCTTAAAGTGGATTTCAAGCATACAATCATGGAGGTTTGATAATGTTGTGTTCAAGCTTTCATATCAATATATTCGATTACATTCCAAATACATTAGCATATCTATTGAATTGCATAGCTTCATTGTTAGATTCATTTCTACTACTTACTAGCATTCTCCTATTTCAATTTCAATATTAAGGTTGATTCCAAAATGGGGTTTGACCAAGGAAAACCCCCCCAAAGAAACAACAAAACTATTTTTCTTATAGGTACAGGTGTGGAATCTCAGATCTGAGAGCTTATTCAGATATCTTTTTCGGCAATCTTTCAGGATCTGCAAACAAAATCAGAATCGGACTTCAAATAAATAATGTGATTTTTGACCTTTTAAAAGGTCAAAGTCAACCTATGTGAATTTGGAGAAAAGATTTATGGGTTTTGTCCGCCTCGGCATTTCCAATCCAGAACAAGTGACGGAATCTTCAAAAAGTTCATACAGAAGCCAAAATTCAACATTTTCTAGATCTGCCCTAATTCAAGGTTAGTATTTGCACTTCAATTATTTCAGATTTCAAGCTTAAACCAACTATAGGGAAGTATAGGGCTTCTCTCTCTCTTTCATATTCTTCATAGATTGATTCGATTGTGTATTAACCTCTTGGTTGATCAAATTGGATCTCTTTTTTGAGAATTTGGATTTTGGAGTGAATCTTACATTTTCCCCACACACTTACACAAATAGTGGTGATTCCAAATTACCACTATTCAGATAGTATGTTTCAAGTGTAAGCAGTTATTAGGTTTGTGACCTTTACCCCGATGGAAATCACAGAATTCGTTCTCTCTCCACCATTTTGGTTTAGGCTCAGAATCGAGTGGTCAGATCTCAGGCAAAGAGATGATGTTATTGGCCAACAGAGTTCTCATAGCTAATTCTAAAGATTCTCCAAGAGGAGTGAACGTTTGTTTATTATCAGTGGACCACTTTTTATACTCTGGCTTCTTTTGAGATGATTCAGGCACCTTTTGTTCTAAAGCTTTTATGGCTTGGGTACTAATAGTTAGATTGAAAGCTGGTGCCTTTGATGGGGCACGGATAGTATCAACAACACCATCTGTGACCATGCCTTTATTCTTGTTTCAGTTTTTATTCTTATCTTTAGAACTGGATCCTGATTCGTACTTGTCTTTTTGAAGTGTGATTTCTCCTTTTTTCACAAGTATTTTTTCAATTTTGATTGCATTGTCAACCATTTTATCAAAAGATGTATGATCTTGCATCTATAAAGGATAGTTGATCTCTGGGACAAGATTATTGATGAAGATTTTCAGTTTTTTAGTTTCTGGAATAGGCCTAGCATATAGAAAGAATTTCTTCATCCATCTCTTGAGAAATGTTAGGAAAGGTTCTCCTGGATATTGCTTGAGATTACAAATATCAATCATGTTGACTAGATGTTGAATGTTGTAGGAGTATTGCTAATAGAACAATTTGATCAACTCCTCAAAAGTTTTGATAGTAGAAGGAAATCTAGAGAACCAATGAATGGTTGCTCCCCCTAGAGATCGAGGGAAGAGACGCATCAGATAGGTTGGTTCGTGCATGAACTTCATAGATTGTGTACAGAATTCTCTAACATGATCTTGGAGATCTGAGTGTCCATCATACTTATCATACTTAGGCATCTCCACTCTTTTTGGGAATGGTGGCATGTACAAGTCTTTGTCAAATGGAAAAGGACATAAGGCCTCCATGGAGAACTCCTTGGGTTCCTTTTCTTTCTCAAGGTTATTAAGCTTGACTTGCATGGCATGCATCTGTTTCATCATAACTGTAAGTGGAGTTTCTTCCTCATTTGTAATGATATCTTCAACATTAAAGTTGGGAGGAAGTTTAGCTCATTGATGAGCCAATTGTAAAAAGTATGCCTCTCTGTCCTCTTTCAAGAAATGCTTCATCATTCGTTTGAAGTTATCATCATTTTGATATTGAGCAATTTCTTCAAGTGTGGGTTCCTGATCTGCACCATGTTGAGAGTGAGCTCTTTGAGAGCCCAAGTTTGTCCCTGCTTGAGACATGGTAGGAGTTCTACCTGGGATAGATTGATGTGGAGTTTGTTGGGTACCTCCGTGAGTTGATGAAGGAGGAATGTAACCAGTTTTTAATCGAAAGTTGCCAAGACCGTCGTCTTTGTAAAGACCAGAATTGTAGAGTTGTTCAAGAGTTGGACCTACGTGAGTAGACAAAGCTCCGATGTCAAGAGCTTCTCCTGATTTCTTGTAAGAGGAAGCTCTAGTTTCCACCATTAACCTTGGGTGAAGCAAAAGAATAAGATGAAGACAATTGAAGAATGAATTGAATCAAGATGATCAGATGATGCAACCTTGTCAAGGTTTGATTATTGAAGCATAGATTAGATGTAGATGAGGGATACTGTGCCCTGGATGTATGGGTAGACTCTCAAAAGATAGCAAACACGAGTTCACAACACTTAGTCGTTTTGATGGTAGATTGAAGATTGATAGTTATGACAAGGTTTTGACACAAGATGACAAAGACTCAAATCGATTAAACAGAAGGTTAAATCGGATTCAAAAGGCCACCTTAGGAAAATGATTGGATTCTCAATATTTGCTGCTCTATTCCTAACTCCGTGATTTATTTGACAGATTTTGGAAATGAGCTGAAAAAGTTGGGTCTCTGATAGTTCTGACAACTTTTTGAAATTTCTCAAACGACTCTCTACAGGCTCGTACGACAGTGGGTATAGCATGAAACGACAATTGACAAGCTCATACGACAATTGACGACAGGGAAATTAATTTTTGAAAATGACTGGTAGCAAAACTCGTACGACAATATACCTAATACCATACGACAATCTGGGGGTTCTGAAATGACAATAGCCAAAAAGTCGTACGACTTTCTGACTTTACAAAATGACTGTTGACTTCAGAAGGTGTTTTACTTCAATTTTTGTAAATTTTGGGTTTTCAGTTTTAGATTGTTTGCAAATTTCAATGTCCAGATTTGAGGATTGTAACAGATTTGTTCGTTCTCAGTAACCAAATGGATAAGCAAGCACGCAAAACAGCAAGTGATTTCAAGCATGTCTGAAAATAATGAACAAGGGCAAAAGCAACCTTGCGCGTGAACAATCAAGTGACTTATTTGTGCTAATCCTTAGAAGTGCTAATTGTGTATGTTTTGAAAAGTTTTGCAATAACACACATATTCTTAGAAAATAAAAATTTAGCCTCACTAGGGTTTTTAATAATGGTTTGACTCTGCAATTTTTATGATCCAAGAGGGTGAACTCCAATCCAGGTGCACCGAGGTTTTGACACAGTCCGAAAACTTAATCTTCAAGATCTGCTAGGGAGATCTGATAGCCCAACAAGAGACTACACCTGTGGAGATTTCTTCCAACAGGATATTTATATAGCGGTTGTCACTACCATGGCGAAAATAGCTATTACCGTTTGAGGTTCCATCAATGTGGTTGACCCAATTAAGGGAATGTCCACTACGATTAACCCTCTCTAAAGGTGACTCACAAAATATACCACATGGAGACTGGTTCCAGATTCAAGGATTTGGATTTCTGATACTATCCAAAAAAGAAGTAGAGCATAATCCTCTAGCCTTTTCACTTTTAACCCAAACAAAACAAACAGATTAATCCGACACGCTAAGATCAAAATTCTCACAAAGATCTATGACGTCAACCCCTTATAATCTATCAACCTCTCCGGAGAGAGAATGTCTCGATCAAAAGTTGAAGACACACAGATCTAGTGGAACGTGAGACTCCCTCAGTATCGTCCCTACCTACAAGGGTTCCTTCGTTGAGAAGAGTTTCGCTGGAAACTCACTCTCTCAAGAGCCACGAATAGTGTTCATAAGACCTATTTACTATTTGTAACAAAGATGCTTGAAAGCAAATTTATATTTGTTTTTAGAGCCCAAATGAAATGTGTGATATGAAAGCAAGAAAAGTCACACAAGCTTGACACAAGAGAGTTTGTTTTATGTCCCAAAATGAAGTGTTATCAGATGTAATAGAATACTTGAGTTCCTCACAACGCACTTAGTAGATTTTACCTATTTTAGCAATGTTTGTTGAGCTTTTCCATGCAAGCAAGTCACGAACTATCCAACAAGCCAACAAGCAAACAAGATATGCAAGGTATATTCAACTTATGTAAACCCTAAGGTTAGATCTCAAAACCAATTGTTAGGAGCAATAATAACCAACAAATAATCTAAATGACAACTCATATCATGCATTGAATCATATGAAAAATAAGTGCATACCCATCACAAAAATTTTATTTTTTTTGTTGCATTTGACCTAGTGAACAAGATCTGATTTTTTTGATATGATTTCGGCCACAAAAATAGAAATGAAAAATAGAAACCCCTACTTAAAAATAGAGAGTTTTCCAAAAATGTAAAAATTTTAGAAAAATCTCTTCATTTGTGCTCTAGAGACCTATTTTACCAAAATAGACCAATTTTTGTAAATTGAGTATTTGAGCTATTATATTGCATCCAAATTTAAAACACAAAGAATGGACCCCCTGTAGAATTTGAAGAGCTTTCCGAAAATGTAAAAAAAATTTTAAAAATGATGATTTACGCCGAAAATAAATTATTTATGAAAAATTTTAAAAAAATTATTAAAAATTTAAAATATCTCAAAAAAATTTGAATTTTTTATCGAAGCTTCCCTGATATGTCTCCAACCTGTAAAAAAAATTTCAGACCAAAACTCTAAGCCGTTTGGGAGATAAAATTAAATCTTTAAAATTTTAAGGTTTTAGTCTCCAAGTAAATCTACACAAGGGAGTTAGCTCCCAAAAAAAATCAAAACCAGCATGTAAAGGTGGGTTTGCCCCACAGTGGGTGCCAAAAATGTGTGTGTAAATTTTGTACCTGATCTATAGACACAACACTTAGTAAAACATTAGAGGTTAGTTGAAATTGAAATCGTGCAATAAATGAAAAATTAAACTAACCAGGGGATTTACTGTCTTCTAATAAATGCGAGTATGTATTCTCAGATTGGACCGAGATCAATAACCTTGACGACACCTAAATGAAGGATTTGAATGCAAAATCTAGATATGGAATGATGCAATTAATCTATTTTTTTAATTTTTCTGTGCAATTAGAATGAAAAATCTGATATGAATCTATTCTATATGAAAATTGATCTAACAATGATATGAAATAAAACTAAAATGAATTGAAAACAAGATTGATCTCACAAAAATTGTTGATTCGCAAGAAGCTTCAATTCTTCAGATGTCAATTCTCTAGAGTAAGTATGCAAAAAAATGAGATGATTTAAGATGCGCTGAAGCCTTAATTTATAGAAATCTAGGGCTTTGGAGGTGCATGAAAAAAAAATCATAAATCGCTCAAATAACTCAGGTTGATTTTTGAGTTATTTTTAAATAAATGATAATTAACTCACAAAAATATGCAAAAGCAGAGTTCAACTCAAAATAGAGTTTAGATTTAATTGATAATTGGTAGTTGTCTGCTTTTCTAATTGTGCATGTTTTATTTATGAATTGATTTAATAATAAAGTGATTTATTTCCAACTTAACTGATTTTTAAAAATAAAATAATTGATTTATGGGTTAATCAATCATTTAATCAAACTTTTATTCAAAAATAATATCATCAAAAATTAACAACTTGTTTTAATTAATTAAATAAGAATTTAATCAATTATTTATAAAATTTTGGATTTATTGTCAAAATTAAATAATACAATTTAAGAATAAATAGAATTAACTTCAATTAAACAATTAAGTAGCAGAATTAAATCTAATTAATTAAATATTGAGAATATTCAATTAATCAAACTTTAGGATAAATAGGATTTATCGCCAAATAATCATTAAATCAAAGATAATTATGATAATTAAAAATATTACTAAAAATATTTCTTCATGCAGAATTTATGATAATCAATTAGGATTCGATGATGTTTCGATGTGCCTTTGGTTAAGACTTTAATGTCGATTTCATTCGATGTGTCGATGTAGGAGGCTAATGAACTTATAGCCCATTTTTGGGGTATTACAAGGTCCATCAGCTAAAAGAAAGTATCTTTATATCTCAGTCCAAGTATATAAAAGAAATTCTTAAGACTTTTATACTTGAAGATTCTAAACCGGTTGGAACCCCAATGATAACTAACCTCAAGTTATCAAAAGAGGATGATGCAAAAGAAGTGAAAGAAACAATGTATCGGTCCATGATAGGAAAACTACAGTATGTTGTTTACAGTAGACTGGACATTGCACATGTGGTTGGCATAATGGCAAGATTCTCTGCAAATCCCAAAGAGACACATCTGATAGCAGTAAAGAGAATCTTCATATATCTAAGGGGCACTAAGGAATATGGATTATGGTTTCCACACAAGGGAGGATTCAAAGTAAAAGTGTACACTGATGCAAACTGAGCTGACAACATTGATGACAGAAAGAGCACAAGTGGTGGTGCATTCTTTGTCGGTGGAAGAATTGTTTCTTGGACAAGTAAGAAATAAAATTGTATTTCACAATCTACTGCAAAGGCCAAATATGTTGCTGCAGCAATCAATTGCACACAGGTGA
Source organism: Chamaecyparis obtusa (assembly GCA_027943335.1). NCBI lineage: Eukaryota > Viridiplantae > Streptophyta > Pinopsida > Cupressales > Cupressaceae > Chamaecyparis > Chamaecyparis obtusa. The sequence goes on from BSBK01006421.1 coordinate 479,931, forward strand.
TCTAAATCAAACAACTGTTGGAAGGAATCAAAGAGCAGATACCTGAACCAATTGTTATCTATTGTGATAGCACCAGTGCAATTAACATATCCAAGAACCCTGTTATGCACTCCAAGACAAAGCATATTGTCATCAAGTATCATTACTTGAGAGAGCTGGTACAAGACAAAGAGGTGAGATTGGAGTATGTTCCCACAAAGGAACAAATTGTTGATATCTTCAAAAAGTCATTACCAAATAGTACTTTTGAGTATCTCAGAGGTAAACTAGGGGTGATACCCCTTCATGATCTTCAATAAACCTGCAACGGTGGTCATCAGTTCATTATGCTTCAACAGAGGGATACACCTCATCTTTTCTAGACTGATGAAAAAGGAATGTTGCTCATAGGGGGGAGCAGATTAAAAAGAGGTAGTCTCTCTGACTAGCCTTTGGCACTATTGTCAAAAAGGCGAGAGTTTGGCAATAACTAAAAGACAAAGGTACAAGCACAACAACCCAATGATATTATGATTGCCTTGCCTATCAAAATTTTGTCATCAATGCCAAAGGGGGAGATTGTTGGCATTAAGAGATGATAACCGGTAAGCTGGCTACTGGTACTCGTGTTGTCATTGATTGGCAAAAGAGTATAGAGACTTGTCATCTCTATACTGTCTAAAGATCCAAGGAGATCTGTATAAAGGAAGGATTGTTTGGCAGATGGTGTCAACATACAAGAACCGGTCACTTGTCAAAGCATCTAAAACCGAGTATAGTTAACAGTCAAGTAACGGAGGACTCCACCTCTAACCAAGGACCTGGCTACAACCGGTGTAGTCAAACACAGAGAAAGCAATAGCAAACCGGTGTCAACAATGCAACCAAGGACGGTACAACCGTGAGGTGAGCCAAGGAAAGGGATAGTAACAGGTCAACAACTCTTACATGTTCACAGCATGAGGACCTCAATCGATCTATTAAATGACTTTGGTATGAACCAAGGAAGTCATAGTCAAAACTACATGTTCTGACCAACTCTTTGACCGAGATTTTCTGCACTAAATTTGGAAGTCTTTGAGTTAAACTAGCGATCGATTGGAGGCGCGTCTAGAGTATTTAAAGTCGGAATCAGTGGCTTTAAAACAAAGCGTTATCTTTTATGAAGTAAATTTTCTTGACACGCAACTATTGCTTTCTTCATAAGGTAGATAAAGCAAGGGAATACATCAGATGTTTCCTCAATAAACCGATACTTCACTAAGTAATGAATCCGATAAAGATATGCAGTTAGGTCATGCATGCAAAGTGCAGTTAGGGCTAAGACTCTATATATTCTTCTACCTAAGGCAAATAGAAGTTGCCTTCATTCTGCCAGAGAAAAGAGTGAACCTGAAAAGCTCAAAAGAAGCTAGGGTAAATCAGTAAGAGAAGAGAAAGAAGTGTGTGCAGAAAAGCACCACAACGGAGGAAAACACACCTACAGATACCGGTGACGATTCTCAGTTGAGCTCAAACAAAGATCTTATCAGCCTATGCATAGCCATCTGTAAAAGGTCAATCCCTCTATCGTTTTCTAGCAATTACAATAGTTAAAATCACAGTATTTGGGTGGACTCTAGTAAGTCTCTTGTATCAAATCCCCTAACCAGGTGGCATCTTGTAACGTGTTCAAAGTCTTTTAACCAAGCAGGCACTAACTGGCCTTATTATAATAAATCCCTTAACCAGGTCGCATCTAACAGTGCATTTTGATCATTTAACTTGAAAGACTCATAATATGACGTCTTCCAAAAAAGTACAAAATTTGTGAAATCTCCTCACACCGTGGTTTTTACCCTAATCGAGTTTCCACGTGATAAATTTGATGTCCCTATGTGATTGTTTGCTTACTGTTACTACATGCTTAAATCTATTTACCTTTCAGCTATAAATTTGCTTCACTGGATTTCAAGAGGAGAAAAGTTTTAGATATGCTAATTCACCCCTCCCCTCTCAACACCGGTTGGGACTGTCACATAGTGCCCAAATGAATATTGCAAAAGGTGAACTCCCACAATGACACTTAATGTGGTCCAATACTTTCCTTTTTGTCAATATATTCCGTTTACCTCCATGTTTATGAATACTATATACTTCAATATTCATGATTATTTTAAGAACCATACACTTTAAAGTAAGGACAAATTGCAATGATGACATTTGCATAGTTGTATGAATTTTCATTCAATTTAGAGTCCATTTTGAGAAAGTTCTTACTACTTGATTACATATCAACAAATACATCTCTACATATATAACAATATTGTCCAATTAATATATAGTGATATCATCCGTATACATTGATTTCAATATAAGTTTCAATTAAAAATATTTTATGATTACTAATTGTAAACAAATCAAAAGTTATTTTACTTCTTTGCATGAAGATACACAGAAGGCTAAACAAATCTATGCTTGCTCCAACATCAATAAATATATTTGGAAATCAAATTTGAGGTTAATCAGAAAAACATGTTCCCACCACGTGCACTAAAATATAAGTTAAAAAATCAATGAAATAATATTATAAGATTTCATTTTACCCTTATTGTCAATTTATTATATTAATTCCCAAAAAGATTAAGAACGTTGATATATGTAACATGCATATTATAATATTATGACCACGACGAGGTTCACCCCGCGGTGCAACGATTGTTGCAAGCTCGTGTTAAAACAGGTCTCTCGTGTTCGAATCCTACAAGTACCGTTGTTCGAAGGTAAAATGAATATTGGTCACTCGCTTGGAGTCGCTGGTCAAAGATTGTTGAATGCATGTGTGGAGCTGAGTACAGACATTGTTCACGGGGTTTGAGTAAAAAAATTGAAAAAAAAAGGAGTGTCCCCCTTGGTAAGATTTGCGTTTTAGTTTACGATTTAGACGTTTCCGTGTTGGCACACCGTGGATTTTGTGGCGACCATGGAAATCTGACAAGGTGTTGTGGTCAATGGTCACTCGTTCCTGTTGTTCACGGGGTTTGAGTAAAAAAATTGGAAAAAAAACTAAGTGTCCCCCTTGGTAAGATTTACGTTTTAGTTTACGATTTAGACATTGTCGTGTTGGCACACAGTGGAGTTTGTGGTGACCATGGAAATCTGACAAGGTGTTGTGGTCAATGGTCACTCGTTCCTGTTGCGCAACGAAGGGATAAGGACTTTGGACTGTCTTACGGAGGTCGTTGCCAACCAATCGGGAGATATAAGGTGTTTCGATGGCATGTCCAGCTCATCAGAGAGATAAGGAAGGAGCTCTGACCTCCGTAAGAACCACTAAGGGAGGCATAAGGTGGAGGTTGACAATTGGAGACATAAGGATGGTGTAGACAAAGGTGGTCCTCGCGCAAGGAGATATAAGGAGGGCACAACACTACCAATTGGTAGTTGAATTTGGACATCAGGATCAAATGATGTCACTGCACAAGACAAACATGAGAGGCGCTAGTGCCTCAAATACTGAGATGTAATCACCTCAAGGATAGGTCCCCCAAATGTTATCCCACTAGTTCATAGCTCCAGTCAAAAGCATTTACTGATTAATAAAAATTGACCACAACCTTCACTATCTCTGCCTGTCACAAAAAAGAAACCTTACAACATGTTATAAATCTACATGTATTTGGATATAGAAGTTTTAAATCAAACATAAAAGATATGCATCTATCTTGACACACTTGTATGCAAAATAAGGAAGTTTTACTCTATATGCTACATATTTGAACTATTACAGTCATGTTGAGATGAAACACTAATATCATTTAATCAGCTATGGCTTTAAGCTTCAATTGTATCATAATAGAAGAGAGCTACTTCTGAAATGACCAAAAACTTCTGAAAAATGAACGGCTATATTCCAAAAGAAAGCATGAATAGCTGTGAACTGCAAATAAAAGTGAAAATAAACACTTCCAAGACGAAAAGTGTCAACACATCAAGATAAAGAAAGTCAATGGTATGGTGATGAATTTACAGAGTGCTATTATTTCTGTTAAAAATCAAAATAAAATTTAAAAATCAACAATTAAATTTTTAGCCATCTTATGTTAAGGGACAATAAATTTGCAATAAAGCATTTAAAATTCATGATCAAAACTACAACTATCTTTGTTGTTGGTAAATGCAGCATCTGGATAAATGAGATTTGCAGACATAGCAGAGGTTTTAGAGCTTGACGGATGGTTTAGTTTGTTAGTGTTACAAAGATGGCTTTGCAATATCCATTCATGCAAAGAAATAGCAACAAAAATGTATTTTTAAGATAAATTTGATTACACCATCACCAAGAAGGGGAGAGCTGTTCTAAAGAAATGAACAAAAAAGGAAAGTTAAAACAAAAACAAAAAATGTATGCCGATGTACATCTCTGCTAGCATTATACATATATGAATCCTAATGTTATAGTAGTTGGATTTGAACAATTGCTGCCATATTAAAATTTACTTGGCAGCCTAGCTAGCACAATTAAGTAACGAGTGTAATGGAATATAGAGGCATGTGGATAGCTGCTTATTGATAATTGGCTCTAAATAGCCTCAGGAATGTTATCAGCACGTTTACTGTACTCCCATTCTTGGACATCTTGAAAACAATCTGTACAATTTGAGTGGTAAAGAATTACAGCTTTAAGTACATTTTTAGTCACCGTACTGAAGTGCAATTTTTTTGGGAAGTCAATTTCACAATAGGTTACCCACTATAGCTGTCATATTCTTACAGCTCTAACCACTATTGCTGACTTTGAAACTGTTATTCTACATTTGTATCTTACCACCGCTGCCAGTTTTCTGGTATATTACTTCATACATTGATAAACAAAATGTGACCACCAGTTGCACAAGAAGAGAATCTACCTAGTTACAATATTCTCAACTTAAGCAGAGCCCAAAGTAAGCTGCACATTCAGAGGTCCATCCAATGCATTTGGTAAGCCTATGGATTTTAAGTGCCAAATGAGCTCTGCCTTCAAGCCAGAATGCTCTGAGAGTGGATCCATGAATTTAATCACGTATTAGTTTAGTATGCTCCAATTTTAAGTTACAAACATATAAAAATGTATATATAGGTCTGGATAAGAAATAGATCAGGACAGGGAAAGGGAAAGGGAAATAAATACAGAGAAAAGTAGAGGAAATAAATACAAAGCAGTGGAGGGTAAATATACATAGAGCAGCACACAAGGCTAAAAAACAGAGCAGGAAAAGTGCAGGGAGAGTTAATGGAGAGTAGTGCCAGGGAAAAAATACAGAGCCACATAAGGGAAACAAAATACAGAGCACAATAACAAAAAATATTCAAAGCATTGCAGAGGGAGAGTTACAGAGCAATCGAGGGGGAAAAAAGAGAGAACAGGGAAGGCATGGAAAATAAACTGCAGCGCAGAGGAAAAACATATAGAGTAGTGCAAGAGAAAATTTACAAAGAGCGAAAACTGGACAATATAGAGAACAAGAGTAGAGCTAGAGAAAAGAATACAGAACAACTCTAAGGGAAAAAACTACAGAGCATTGCAGGTGAAAAAATATGGATCAGTTCGGAGGAACAGAGCAGCACAAAGGTTAAAAAATTACAGGGCAATGAAAGTTAAAGAAAAGATACCGAGCAAAGAAGATTAAAAGAGCTTAAAAACAATGGGATCGGAATAAGAGTGAAACAATAGGAGAATGTCCTGAATTCAAATCTGTACAGAAGACACTCAAATTGAATAAGAGACAAAAATGGAAACCATAAACAAGTCCATTGGGATGTGCTTAGTGTTCAATTATTGAAAGCCCTATGTTCAAATTCCAACCAATGTAAAGTGTGCATTAATAGTGATGAATCTTTTCAATCGGGATTGAAATCACAGAAGAAACTAGATATAATCTGCCATTCAATTCTGTCTTAGGGTTCCAATAAATACCCAAAGAAAAGGATCTTCATTTTTGCAGCCCTAAAAGTAGTTTTCTCCAACTTGTCTATCTCAAGCCACTTGAAAGGCTGAAGATGGTCACCTTTCTATTCACCATGCACAGGAATCTGTTAATGAAATGGGAAATTTATTTTATTCTCCTAAGCCTCCTCTGTACTCATAACCACTCATGCCATTGGCTGCAATCAACAGACACATTAACAATTTCACTTATAAACCATTCACGACAATGTGATTTTGCATGGACCAAATCTAATGGCTTTAAACTGGTTATTTCAGCTCTTTTAGAGGAAAATCATCTTCAAATGGCCTGAAAATTAAAATCCAATGCCAAAGTCCAGAATGTTCACAGACATTGGTAATATGCAAATCATAGCACAAAATTTTTTTGGCTCAATTCACTGGAATTCAATCGCTTACCACAAATATTACTCAGACTGAAGTTGAAGAGGTTTGTGAACTGCCAATCATGAAGAGTCCAAAATTTAATTTCCTGGAATTGCCAGATAAGATATAAACCAATAGACTCATTTCAATGAAATATATACAGTTCAGTCGTTAAAGATTAATCATTAAATTAACAAAAATTAACTATCCTATGCATCAAAGAAAGATCTTGTCTCTCCCTCTCTCTGTCACCGCTTTAAGGGATATAAAACCTGTCTCTTGAATTGGAAACAAAAGCTGTCACTTCATCTTAAGAAGTCATAAGAAAAACCCCTCCCTACCAAGTAGAGCAGGCAAGCTGACAAAACCCTCTGCCTCAATTCTGTGGAAGCCGTTTGCCAAGAAAGGCACAGGATGAATCCCCCTCTAGTTTTGCAGCATGCTTCTAGAGCATCACTGAGTTGTCTCTGTGGCCGCCCATGATGGTTGCCTGCATGTCCTGTGCATTCACATTGAGTGCTTCGCAATGCTGAAGAGTAGTTGCGATGAGTCCAGATTTGTGTTGTTGCCTACCACGCTGTTGGGAGGCAGCCCTGAAAGTTTCCACATCATGTAGCTCAACACATCTAGGAATTGGAAACCATCGGGTTGTGCTTCACCAACTATGGATTTAAATTGAACTGCAATAGATCGATCTCACCCAAAATCCATTTGCTCAAATGCAATATCACTCCATATCTCCAGATAAGACAAAATCATCGAAGTTAAAAATGGTAAGTAAATGAACAAGGGATAAGAAATCTGCATTCTTATCTTTCCTAGAAAAGGATTTTATGTATACACTTGCTTAGCGCTTATCAGTTTTACACGGATTCTGCCACTGCATGCAACTCTTGGTGTAGTAAACTATAAGTGAGGCTATAATGCTCAAAAAGAGAGTGGATTTTGATTTCACTAATTTCTTTGTATTCAAACATTATTTATTTTGAGACCAACTTTTGACCGCACTCAAAAATTGGGGAATGCAGAGCCTAAACAAGGAAGGATACACGGATCCTAATGTAAATAGAAATTTTTTAAAAAAAATTCTAAGTTGACAGTATAGACTTTCACCAGAGCTTAGCAATCAGGACAAGATTAAAGAATGTTGGGATCACATGTGCTGCTTGCATTGTAGTTCCTCTAAGATATAATAGCTTTGAATGCCATTCAATGTGGTGCAAAGTTGCTTGAACAGTTTTTGGAAGATTATCTGAGATGCATATTGCATAAGCAAGCTTCTTGTGGATCCCTGTGCTGGAACGGGGGCTCTTGTAAGAAATAAGTAGAAAATTAGTGATCCTGAGAAAAGAGAGTGGTAATATCATTCATTTCAATAGGAGAAAAACTACATTTTGGGGAAGAAGTGCACACACTCCTGCAGACAGAAACGTTTAAGTCCATTACACTCAATTTAATAAACCATAAAATCCTACATAGCAGAATCATATACTTATGTGATTGCATTTGCATGCCAGACCAATAACAACAGCAAGCACTTAGGGGGATAAAAATATTATTATAATGCATAATGACAGATAGAGTACAACAAATAAAGATTCAAGGATTTTGTTAACAAACAAACAGATATTAAATGTCATAGCAACAAAATATGCTTAGCTTCAAGAATCTTCTTGTGCTTAATCTTCCCTTATGGGGGGTTGTGGTCAGGATGTACTTAAAAATGAAGATTTTTTTATCTGCATTGGGGCTTCGTTAGTAGGTTCAACTTTTTTTTTCTCTCCCTGATTTACATGACTAGGTCTTGGATTCATGGAAGCCTCTCGTTGAAGGCAAGCTCAAACTCTTCTCTTATGTCATATGGTACTCTATTGCATCTTTCGACTCTTCAAAAAATAGAGATTTGGTGCTTGATGGAAGACTATGAATGTGGGCGACCAATCTATCTTGATCAAGCCCTGATCTATCTCTTTCAACCCCCTCTCTGGACCTCTCAATGTTAGACCAATGTGGGTTTGGTTTCCAAATCTTCCTCTCTGGCTTTGGGAAGATTCCTGGTATGAGGCCATGGGCAATGCTATTGGTTGTTTCTTGAAGGTTGGCTCCACTATTTCCTTCATGGTGTTACAACCCTCTTTTGTGGAACAATTGCAAACTTGCATTCTTGCACTTTTTTTGGCATTTGTCTTATACAATGATGTTAAAATGCACAAATGCATAGTTGAGTTATAATGCATTCTTGAGTCACAATGCCATGAATGTATTTATATGACACAGGATTGAGAGTGCAACTGATATCTTGATATTTATGAATGTGTGAGAAGATTTATGATTAGCCTAACTACATGTACGATTCTAAGTGGATGCAGGAACTTCACCACCATCCAGGAAGAGAGGGAGAGTATCATTGGGGAGAGGGATGCAGACATGAGAAAAGGTCAAAATTGCCATCGAAGCCTAAATCATGCCTATGAGATAAGTTGTCCTTGTTAGGATTTATGGATGCTAACCTAACTTGGTGTCCATGAAGGCAGCGTTGTTTATCTTCGTTCCTTTGTGTCAGGACTTTACGTTGTCCAGATTATCTTGATAGACTTTATGTTAATTGACAAGATATTATTTCTTAGCTCAAATTATCAATACAAATACGAATATATGTACAACTACACAATATGTATAAGCATATACTCACAAATATACATCGGTTATACGTATATACCTATATCTCCATGAAGGCAGCGTTGTTTATCTTCGTTCCTTTGTGTCAGGACTTTACGTTGTCCAGATTATCTTGATAGACTTTATGTTAATTGACAAGATATTATTTCTTAGCTCAAATTATCAATACAAATACGAATATATGTACAACTACACAATATGTATAAGCATATACTCACAAATATACATCGGTTATACGTATATACCTATATCTTCATGTAAGCATATTAGTATTGATAATTACTGAAATGACCCTAACCGGCCATTTACTGATTCTTACAAATAAATCTCATGCAGATTTGAAACAAACAAGAACATGAAAATAATCGTTGATACGATAACAATAACTAGAAGATATATTCAAATAACCAGCAAATACATTCTCATGACATAACTCAGAAATATGGTTTTGTATTATACAACAGCAATACAATAACCAAGAATTACGATATCCAATCTGAAATACAAAAAATAACAGTAAGATCGGATGACCAAGAACCTGGTAAAATAATGGCGAACTCTGAAGTGAATCCGCACCGGAGATGAATTGGGTTTCTGTCCAATCCACCAAGAAATTTTGAAGGTTTTCGTCCTCATATTTCAGATTCGATAGCTGAAGCTTCTCGAAATCTCAAGGAAAAATGATATTCATAAAACTGAAGCATACAGAATGGAACTCCAAACCTCCTCTTATGGTTGCAACTGTGACTCTTCAGTTTCCCCACTGTGACTCTTCATATTCTCATTCTATCTCTTTATAATTCCACTTTAAGTCACTTTTAAATAAATATGACCGTTGAGTTATAAAGTGAAATAATAAATAAAGTGAGGAATCTTCCGGCATTAAAACAGAGGCCCAAACGAGCTCGGATGACGATGTGTGATAGCTTGCCGGAAAGCTCTCAGTGAGACGCTCCAAGTCCACTACTAAAAAGCCAAGAATTCTAAACCCTGTTGACTTACTATAAATAGTAAGTATCCTGGAAACTTGCAGAAACTGCTCCGATTGGCCTGAAACTGAAACCACCTAAGCCAATTATCTCCTTGAGCACTGTCATGCCACGGTTAGCCCTTCGAACCAAGATAAAAAGGCTAACGACACGGCACAAAATAATGTACCCCAAAAAGGGGACATTGCAAATCACCCCTTCCCAGAGATTGCTTGCCCTCAAGCAATCGGTATCTGCATGCTGAGATCATAATATGTGGATCCCAAACCATCCTCAGGGAAGTTGTTCCACCAATCTGTCGTGTGAAACTGAAAGTCATTATGCTCTGAGCTGTGGAGCCACTCACACAGTAACAAAGCAGCAGCCAATCTAATGCCAAGATCCCAAATCACTGCAAGATCAATCATGCCAATCTGCCCTGTGCTGCCATCATTTGTGAGGAAGTCCTCAACCCAACTGAGAACCTCATTCCAACTGGGATCACCAGTGCCTCTACGATCATATGCAGGGGAAAACCAAACCTCATACTGATCGGTTCCCAAAATGAAAAACAACCACGAGTATGTGCCTCCTGGATCCCATAAACAAAATGGCCACCCATCCCCAGCTGGCTAAAATATCTCAATGCTCTATGCCCACACTGAGTGATACCAGAAGTGTCCATCTGCCATAATACTGCCCCTCTGATCTGTAGCCCAAACCAAATATTGCACTGAGGAGGCAAGATATCAAGACTATCTGACAAGGCTTCCACCTGTAAGCATGGAAGCATACCCAACCAATCACTCATCCCACCCTTGTCCAATAATCGGAAAAAAAGGTCCTCCGTAGGTGGGCTGAATGGAAAACAAAATGCATCCCATGCAATAAGGCTAACATGCGATGCACTGAACAGCTCTACTGGAAACCCCAAATCAGCATAAGGATTCCACGGCTGTCTCTCAATACCCGGAGTCATACAATGTATACCATTGTGTGAAAATTTCACACCAACCAGCATAACCAGCATGCCAAGCTTGATAACCCCATACTGAATAAGCCTCCCTGATCATCACCATCAATGAGTGGTGGTACACGGAAATGCATATCACCCATCATGCCATAAGACATAACTGCCCCTCCTAGACTATGGGTGCACAAACCACACTGCTCAGCAACTGAGCTCATCCTGCTACCCCAACCTCGTGACCAAGGCTCACCTTTGATAACTACACCTGGGTCCCAAACTCTACAACCAACCTCGTCCTCGTCCTAGGAATGGGAAGTATCTCCCTCATCGATCTCAAAGAGGGGATTGTCAAATGTCCACTCAGCACCCATCTCAAACAAGGAGTTATCCATCGTCTGGAAGTGGTCCAACTCATCAAGAAACTCTCGGTGACCCAAAGATCTTCTTGGACAACTGTCCAAGTCATAGGTTTGATGTATGTTGTCAAGCTCCCGAATCACCTCCTAGTAGAATTCAGACCTATCTCTGTCATCCTGCTCCTTGAACCGGCTAGAGACCACAATCTAATTTCTCGCCTCCTAAAGAGCAATACAAGTATGCTCCAAAGTGCCCTAAGTAGCACTAAGCTCCTTATTGAGCTTATCGACCTCAACCTCCTTCTCCCTCAACTGCTCAGCATAATTCCCGGCAACCTGTAACAAGTGGTCATGGTCTGTAAGTAATCTCAAATACTCTGATTTCCAACCTTCAAATGCTGTTCTGACCCCCTGTAAATCTACGGTATAGGATCCAATCCTTATGTCATCTTGCCCTCTATCCCTCTGAGTTGTCCTGTACAGATCATCAATGATCTAGTGAGTGCTATCATGGTGAACAAGTGCTGCTATAATGGCGTCATCACTAACTTTCAGCTGACTCTTTAAGACACACTTTGCATCACTGTTATCCCGAGATGTACTGCCACATGGGTCATCCATATCAGTGTGATGCAAGAGTGAAGTGCTACTAAAGAAGTCACACGATTCCTCATTACCTAAATTGTTGAAGGTCTCCAACTGATTACCACAACCTATAACCATGGAGTTATCAAACTCCGCCACCAAGTCACCAAAGTAGAGTTCTGAACATTCACCACTATGTCCCAAAAAGTGGGGTAGTGCCAACTGTAATGTTTCTATCACTAGGCTGCCATTTATCTTCCCCTTGATCAATCTTGCAAACATGCCCATGTGACCAGCCCTCCTGGCATAAGAAACAAATCTGCCCTGTACTTACTGGGTCCTGGCCTATCACCGGAGATCCTGCAACCTGTAAGCCTAATGAGACTCGTTCCTTCTCAGACAATGAACTCATGAATTTTTCAGCCTGCAACTTAATTAACTCTGCTGAGAGTTCATAGGCCATGGATGCATACCTTATTCCTCCTCTCCGTATTGCCAACAATTCTGATCACAATTGTTTGCATATGTCATAGTCATCATCTAAGATCGAGGATAAGATAGTCATTATGCATGTCTTCACCCCATCTGGACGACGCTCCCTATAATTATTTAGGAGACACTGAAATAATTGTTGAATCATTTTATCATAACTTAGATTCAACATGTGACTGAAGACTCTAGTGCTTGCCATTAACTCCAAGATTTTTACATACTTATCAAAGGTAGAGTCTCTGTCATATCTCAGTCCATCTAAGTTGTCTGCAATCAGCTATAGCACCTATCTCCAAATGTTCTCGGTGTAAGGAATGATGGGGGATGTAATTCGAGTGATCTCACTGAGACATGAGGCGATTGCAAGCCTAACATCTTGAAGTGGATGACTCATAAATCTGCGTTGCATTAAGGCAACCATTGTGGGATGTATGGCCCAATTAAATAGTCTGCAATCAGCTGGATCTATCCTGGATAGATATGAGTTTATTTCATTTAGTTTGGCAAGCATATTTCCCATAACTTTCTGCTCCTCCACTTGCCATCTGAGGCAACATAACTCATTACCTATCTCCATTTCTTTCTGAATATCTCTTAACTAGACACCGTAAAACATGCCATTGAATTCCTTAGAGAATATTGGGCTTTCTAAGGTCTCCATTGTTTAATTTTCACCAGGCTTACGTAAGGGACCGAATCAACTCTATGAAATGCTGTCACTGCAATAATAAATCTGATTCTATCTGCTGACAGTACTTTACGTCTTGTAATATCATTGCACTATTCCGAGATATTCAATTTCATCAGACAATTTATCCACAAGATATGTTTTGAAATTTGTGTGATCTTATTAAAAGCACAAGCAATCTCTGAGCATAGACAACCAAGTGTATTTAAATCTGGAAGTACATAGAATGGCTGTGTATTTGGTGCTATCTCTTCTTTTTTTTAAATTCTAGAAACACAGTATTGACCTGTCGCAGCCTTAACTGAAAATTTACTGCTTAACATTGACTGTAATAATTTCCCTGTCCCATATGCAAACTGGTCACTTCGTTCCATACAGATCGTATATGCTCTAGCATAACCAATACAGTTCGGTAACCTCTGAAATCTCGTTAAACTGAAGGTAGTTGCATTACAACTTCCAACAACAGTGATAACTCTCTGTAGAGTCCCAACCCACACCCAGCTGAGATTCTGAATGAATGAAAATGTTGGAGCCGACTGATTCGGACTTATTGAATTGGTACCAAGGACGTACAATTACCTTTACAAATATAGTGGCGACAATTCTGATTCATAAAAAATGTTGTTGGTTGTATATTAGAGCACATTCAACCAATGTTTGTTTCATACACACGTCCAACCATCCTTGCTTCGAAACTTGCAGCATGTATCTAGAACCTTCCCAACAGTACAAATTCTAGACTTCCCGCATTGGTGACCAAAGAAACTCCAGCTAGCCCGACCTGGTAATCATTCAGCTACTGAACAAACTCTGAGTAGTTCTTTCGATGCTTCTCTAGATGCAAACACTCCACAGACTTTAGCTGACTGTTCCACCAGTTAGTGCCCAAATAACAATGAGGGTTGTCTTCACGGCAAAGCCCAAAAAATTCTCAAGAAGCTACGTATGCCTTCATTCAGATATTCTGACGAACTCACATTCTTTCTTCGGCAAACTGTGAGCTTTCGTATAAGCAATGCTGGGTCTATCCACAGAATTTGTAAAGTCTTCACAATGTTAATTTGGACCTGGAGTGTTTGCGGGCTTTATGATATCTTGCATTAGCCAACAATCTCAAGAGAACAAGTGCTAACTATAGTCTTTCGAAAATTAATATTCTCCACAAGGAAATAATTGCTGAAACTATTGAAAACTCAATTAATTCCCCCCCCGCCCCCCGACTATATTGATTCCCACGGGAATGTTTATTTGCAAACATTAGAATTATTTCCAGCATTAAACCTCATATGCAAGAACCTCCTGAGAATAGCCTATAAGATAAAAACGCCTAGCGCATTACAAATTTAAATCACCCAACCTTAGCAAACCTTATTATTTATCAGGTTGCTCAACATATACTTTCCTTAAATAATTATTGAGAACATTAGAATATAATTTTCCGCCGCATAGCAATGTTTGAGAGACCCCAATACTTTCAAACATAGGCCTCCAATTTATTTCAATGACAAATTACTGCATTGTTTTCTGGTATTCTGATTCATAAAAACATCGATGAATTGATTGCTAACGATAGTGACTAATTTCGATTCCTGTTCTGAAACACCATGAGTGTTATTCTGCTCCAAGAAATGATTTCGGTCTGCCAAGAATGTCAAACACCTCTATACTTTTCTATGTTTCTTGCCCGACGTCTGTTAGCAACCGTTCTTTCTTTCTCACTCAATTCGACTACAACACAAACTTATTTCCCTTGTGAGAGCACACCATTAGTCTATTACACTGTGCATCTTTGTCATACGACAATCATTATACCCCCGAGCCACCCAGATTGTTACACACAAACTCTAAATCTGTATAACTCTGATTCTAAAGAAAAGCGGCAGCTAGCAAGCTTCTTATTACAATATCACTGCCATTTGTCTGAAGATGAACAATCTTCCTGCCACTGTACTAAGAACATAAAATAACAATGATTTTCGGATAAACTCCATAGGCTGGCAGGATACACGGCTCTGATACCACTGAAATGACCCTAACTGGCCATTTATTGATTCTTACAAATAAATCTCATGCAGATTTGAAACAAACAAGAACATGCAAACAATCGTTGATCTGATAACAATAACCAAAAGATATATTCAAATAACCAGCAAATACATTCTCATGAAATAACTTAGAAATATGGTTTTGTATTATACAACAGCAATCCAATAACCAAGAATTACGATATCCAATCTAAAATACAGAAAATAATAGTAAGAGCAGATGACCAAGAACCTGGTAAAACAATGGCGAACTCTGAAGTGAATCTGCACTGGAGATGAATCGGGTTTCTATCCAATCCACCAAGAAATTCTGAAGGTTTTCGTCCTCATATTTCAGATCCGATAGCTGAAGCTTCTCGAATTCTCAAGGAGAAATAATATTCATAAAACTGAAGCATACAGAATGAAACTCCAAACCTCCTCTTATGGTTGCAGCTATGACTCTTCAGTTTCCCCACTGTGACTCTTCATATTCCCATTCTGTCTCTTTATAATTCCACTTTAAGTCATTTTTAAATAAATATGACCATTGAGTTATAAAGTGAAATAATAAATAAAGTGAGGAATCTTTCGGCATTAAAACGGAGGCCCAAACGAGCTTGGATGGCGACATGTGATAGCTTGCCGAAAAGCTCTCGGCAAGACGCTCCAAGTCCACTACTGAAAAGATAAGAATTTTGAACCCTATTGACTTACTATAAATAGTAAGTATCCTGGAAACCTGCGGAGACTGCTCCAAGTGGCCTGAAACTTAAACCACCTAGGCCAATTATCTCCTCGAGCACTGCCACGCCACGATTAGCCCTCCGAACCAAGATAAAAAGGCTAACAACACGGCACAAAATAATGTACCCCAAAAAAGGGACATTACAGAGAGTATCATTGGGGAGAGGGATGCAGATATGAGAAAAGGTCAAAATTGCCATTGAAGCCTAAATCATGCCTATGAGATAAGTTGTCCCTGTTAGGATTTATGGATGCTAACCTAACTTGGTGTCTAGGAAGGCAGCGTTGTTTATCTTCGTTCCTTTGTGTCAGGAATTTACGTTGTCTAGATTATCTTGATAGAGTTATCACTATTCTGATAATACCTTCTATAATTACTTTATGTTAATTGACAAGATATTATTTCTTAGCTCAGATTATCAATACAAATACGAATATATGTACAACTACACAATATGTATAAGCATATACTCACAAATATACATCGGTTATACGTATATACCTATATCTTCATGAAAGCATATTAGTATTGATAATTATAGATAAGATATAATTTTAATTAACTTAATAAGAATTTGTTCTTATAAATTAATTTATCATTAAAAAATCCATCTTGATATTAATGTTCAAGATACCTAAATATTAACCCACTCAATGTGGGGCCACAACATCCCACTCACCATCACAACATGTGACTCGTGAAGCTCGATATGAGCTCAAACATAATGATTTATATTGCAAATTTAACTTAATTCTGACAATGGTTATTCTCCATTGAGCACTATGATCATGCTCACTAATGTTTTCAAATATTATCGGGAGCTAATTGAAGAGTTTCTCACTGCCGGCAACCTAATATCTATACATGAGCTCGATGTAATTCACAAACGAAGGTTGCAAATTGAAGTTTGGCACCTTTGACATCTATCATATCCACTCCATTGTTTTATTAGAAAACTAAAATTTTGTATCGAAGCATTAAATCATATTCTTCTTATTTAGTGCAGCAGCATATATGTGACTTCACATATCTTCTTGAGCAGGAATCTTACCTTACTGGTGGCATAACCAATTCTTGATTAATGTTTTTGGAGTATTCAGTGTCCGCCAACTTAAGAATGAAAAGTGAACAAAAAGTGAACACAAATAAGTTTTATTATTATTGGAACCCATTTCATAAAAGAGGGCTGCTAGAAGGATTACACAGAGAGCGGGTTAGAGACATGAGCTTGGAAGCAATGCAACACAGGTTCCACAGCAGCGAGTCAGGCATGTTCTTCTTGTATTATTTTGAGAATGAAAATGCACTGCTTCTGCAATCCTTGGCTGTTGAAAAGAGAGTTTGATGGTGTGAATTTAAACTTGGACAGTTACTTCTTTACTTCTAAGTCTGCAAAATAAGAAAATAGCTATAGCTCTTGTGAATGATTTTAATTGCTGACATGCCTTTACAGTAAGCTGTAAGCAATAAAACCTGAATATGAATGGATACTCGGGCAATGTGAAAAACTCTTAGCAGAAGAAAGAAGCTTAAACTACTTCTATACTGTCTTGAATCTTTAAAAATTCTACGAAAAACTTAAGCTGAATTTTGTTAGGTTATCTAATTTCCAGCAAAGTTTTGAAGCATTTTTAGCATTCATTGCTTCTTCATAAATAGTTCTACATTTCAAAAAATGTTAAATTAGCAGTCCAAAAAAATGCAGGTTGTATCCAGGATCTTAAGAAACAGTCTATGTGGTTTGAGGGAATCTTGGTTACAATTCTTGAGAGTTGTGGCCTTCAGCAAAAGCTGTGCATTTAACCTTATCTTTGAGTTCTTTAAACTCGACTCAGAAGTTGCAGTAAGTTAGAAAGGAAATTTTTCAACAAAATGAAGATCTATTTTATGTCTGAAATTATAAACAATTCTTTTAGCTCTGTTCTGGAGAGCAACAATATCATGAAGCAGGTACATGCATGCATGAGAGAGCGGGGTCAGCAGGAATAAGTATGCATGTAAGTCCAGAGACTGCATGTATATATGCATACGTATAGGATGCTGAGTTTGCTTGAGCATGATGTGCGTAAGGTGCAGTTTGGCATGTGCTAATGTGCAATTAGGGTGAGAGTATGTCATACTTCTCTCCTAAGAAGACCAAGTCTAAATTAACTCGGGAAATGTTACAAGGATGGCGGTTTATCCTGCAACAGCTCTGCCCTAAAGAAAATGCAAATTCCAAAAAAAGTGGTCAGCTAATAAGAACCCTAGCTTAGAATCCAATATTCTACCTTAGCTTATGCACAAAGATGAAGATGAGATGATTCTAGGCCCAGACTTTTATATTGATGTGCAAA
Source organism: Chamaecyparis obtusa (assembly GCA_027943335.1). Classification (NCBI taxonomy): domain Eukaryota; kingdom Viridiplantae; phylum Streptophyta; class Pinopsida; order Cupressales; family Cupressaceae; genus Chamaecyparis; species Chamaecyparis obtusa. The sequence continues at coordinate 498,093 of BSBK01006421.1, forward strand.
CAAAATTGTACCAATGCCCTAACCATAGTCGGAATTCAGAATGCAGTATGAGCAAGATTCCAAGACATTATCTTTCATTAATTTGGTCTTTTTAACCATTAGATGAAACTTTAATCAAGTCGAGTAAGGGTGGGTGTAATATCGACTGCACATTGACATGCTACCAAGGATTAATAAAACCTTTGGCCAAGGTAGTGCAATGCTTTGCTTGCACTAGTCAATTCACTATGACCAAATACATAACCTAGTCAAAGGGTCATACATAGTTAGTAACTAGACCTGGTCCTATATCTACTCCTTTGTGAAGGGAACTAGACCCACCTAGATGGCAACTAGACCTAGTCCCGTGTTTGCTCCTTCGTGAAGGGAAGTGCCACTATGTCAAAAAGGTGTGCGGATGACCGCTGATGTGGATCTGACGTACACCAAAGAACTTAGAAAAAGGTTTGTATACCAAGATGAGAAATAAAATCAAGTATGACTATTCCAGATGCTCAATTCCATCTGATACAGAAAGCCTAGCCGAAACTATTTTATGCCTTCGTAGGGAAAGGTGGAAATGACCACCTAAGAATAAGAAAGTACTTGAATCCACTACATCAAAGCCAAAACCAAACCCAGAATTATCTCTTAAAACCCCATTCAGGGATAGAATGGTATTAGAGGGTCAAGAGGACCATTGTGTCTCAACCCTTGGATACAAACTTATACCTTCAGATGTCGATGGGCAAGACAAGCCCATCATGATGTCCCCTACCAGTGGGGGCAGTAGCTCTTAAATAGAACTTGCGCAATTGTAATTACTTAAACAGGATGTCATACTCTTTTGGTTGTGATAAATAAAGGAGTGAAATTTTGTTGCGTGTAAACCTTTGGATCTTTTTCTTTATTCTAATTGAATATGTGATGGACAATAAATCTTAATTAGAACTTTAATGCATTTTCAGGAGGTAGAAACATAAAACAACCTCAAACATGCAAAATTTGAGAGATAATTTTGGAGGGTTTGAACCCATAGACACTCCACTAACAAAGTTGGACCAACTGTTAGCCATGATGAATAACCCAAACTAGACTCAAAAACCTCGAGCAACTAGTTAAAAGTCAAAACGAGACAAGGGGGGAGGATCAAGAAACCCCTCATAGAGAAGCCTTCTACAGACCTAAGTTTAGTACACAAAGCAAACACTGAGGAGCTCATACGAACACTAGAACTCACTTAGAAATGAGATATCGGGTAGTTCAAGAATTATCCTAAGACATGAGGAAGGTTAAACCCCCAAAATTCAAAGGCTTGGTGTCAGGAGGCAATGTCAAGTCATGGATTACCGAAATGGAAAAATATTTTGAAATAAGGAATTATTTCGAGAATGCGAAGGCAATATAGGATGCTTTCTAGTTGGTCGAAGAAGCAATCACGTGGTGGGAAAAGAAGGCCAAACTAGGCCTAAAAACAGCTAGTATCACTTGGGAACAGTTTGTAAGGATATTTAGATAAAGATGGCTGTCCCAACTATTATTAATGGATTTCCAAAATCTGAGGCAAGGAGACCTCACAGTCAACAAGTACTAGGAAAGATTCACCCAGTCACTAAAGCATGTGTCAAAGTACTAGTCTGATGAGAGATTCTAGATAAAAAAAGTTCCTTATGGGCCTTAACAATCACATAGGAGCAGTAGACATCCTTGGACCGAGTACCATGGACAAAGTATAGGAATAGGTCGTTAGGTAAAAGTTGAAACTCAAGAGAGATGATGGCATCAAGGACAAGAGTCGAAGAAAATTCAAGTGGACTCAACCTACTTAGTCCTTTCAAAAAAAGGGCAAAAAGTTTGAATCCGGGAAAACAAACAAGGATACAAGGGCAATAGGCAAGAATAGAGGGGAGAAGAAGAGCTTCAGCAATTTTAGAAAGGAAGGGGGTTCATCCCAAAGGGTTTCAAAAAAGAGAGGACCACCAAGAGGATGTTTTACTTGTAGCAGAAGACATTATACAAACCAATGTCCAACCAGGAATCAAGGGGGGCAACAACAAAGGAGCCCACTACCTCCACAACAGGCAGCCCTTCAACGACAAATCCATGTAGCCATGGATAACAGGCAAGCAAAATTTCAAATTACACCAATAGAAACCACAGGTATGTTATATGGAAACCCTATTTCAATTCGTATAGACACGGGTACCACAAAAAGCTTCATAGCACCCAAAATGTTAAATAGGTTTTCTAAAAGAGATGGCTTTGTGGCCAATTCTTGAACTGTAGAATATGCCAATCAGTCTAGAGCTCAGATAGAGCAATCCCTATTTGAGGCTAGGATTGAACTTCCTCGATTCTCAACAGAGGTCGGCCTTTTATGTAGCATCTTTAGGCTCCTATGAAATGATATTAGGAATGAATTGGTTATGGAGACATAGGGCTAAAGTAGATTGTTTCTCTACAACTATAGGGTGCCTGGATGACCTTGGAAACAAGGTGTATCTACAACGTACCTAGCAAGAGGTCAAGATTCGACAGATTTCTACAATGCGGTTGAAACGTAATCTAGGGAAGGGATGTCAAGTTTTTACAATTAAAAAGGAGGAGATAGAGCAACCCAGAGAAATTATTCATCAAGATGAAAAGATCATTTTCAAATCATCCAATCACTTGAGCTCAAGGCCTAAAGAAGGTGTTCAACCAGAGGAAACCTTTACAAAAAAATATCCTTAAAGATGTTTTTCCTAAAGAACTACCAGGGCAATCTCCAAAAATAGTATTCGATTTTACAATTAATTTAGTACCAAGGGTCGAACTAGTGTCTAAGGCTCCTTACCCCTTGACGACTACAGAACTTATGGAACTAAATGTGCAGCTTCAAGAGTTGTTGAGCAAGGGGTTGATCCAACCTAGTGTGTCGCCATGGGGACCACTAGTAATCTTTTTAAAGAAGAAAGATAGAACCCTTCAGTTGTGTACATATTATCGTATGCTCAACAAGGTTAAAATAAGGAATAAGTACCCTCTACCGCGTATCAACAATTTGTTTGATCAGATGCATGGAGCTGCAGTATTCTCTAAAATTGATTAACAGTCAAGCTATCACCAATTAAGGCTCAAGGATGTTGTGTTGTATAATTTCAGCTGTGTTGTTAGTTGGCTGCAAGGTTGGACTGTCCTTAATTGGATCCACCATCCTTGACTGCGTCAGGTGGTATCAAAGCGAAGGTTAGATCTTGTGCGAAGGTTGATCTTGCGAAATTGACCTTGTTGGCGAAGAGATCCTATAATCTGAGTTGTAGAGCCGTGGCACTAAACTTGTGGAATTTTGACCTAGTTGTACATGCAAGGTGGCAGGTTGATCTGACTTGCATACAACTTGGAGGTTGTCACAAGGAGGTTGGTGTAGGGTTTTGTTGCTTTGGGTTTTCTTATCTTTAAGGATGCCCCCGAGAAGATTGGACACTAGAGCGATTGCGGATCTTTGTGATGCCGTAGAATCGAAGATTACAGAGAAAGTGAAATCAAATTTCAGATCTGAGATGGAATTGATGAAGAATGACATGATCACTGAGATCATGAGAGCTGTTACTGGTGTACCTCAGAATGTTAAAACTGAAGATGGTTATGAGGAAGCTGCTGAAGACTTTGAAGCTACTGGATCTAGTGGTGATGATTGGAGAGACATATCTGGTGAAGACAAAACTGGTCGGTTGCATAGATCTAGAGCTCGGTTAAGTACTAGTTACCAAATGGAAGTTTCTACTTTCTCTGGTACTTTGAGACCCGAGGATTTGATTGATTGGATTCGTGAACTTGACGCCTTCTTTGAGCTTGAAGAAATTGAAGATCCTCTTCGAGTGAGGCTAGCTCAAACTAAGTTGAAAGGACATGTTGCTCTTTGGTGGAAAGAATTACAAAGAGATAGAGAAGATGAAGGTGAAATGAAGATCAATCGGTGGAGATTGATGGTGACTAAATTGAAGGCTAAGTTCATACCTGCTGACTATGAGCTTGACTTGTTTAAGAAGTTGCAAAATCTGAAACAGAAAGATTTGACTGTTGAAGATTATACCGAGGAATTCTACAAACTTACTATTCGGTCTGGACACAGAGAACTTGGTAAGGAAAAGGTAGCTCAGTATGTGAATGGTTTGAGATTCAATATTCAGGATGAGCTTGGTATGCTGAAGATTGATTCTGTTGAAGATGCTTATCAGTATGCTCTAAAGGCAGAAGATAAGTTGAAAAGGAGGCAAAATAGTAATCCTCGAGGAAAGGAAAAGATTGATCACTCGATGAAGGATAAACTGACTGCAGAAGATGAACAGAAACCTGTAGAACCGAAGAAGAAGACAGGTAGAGTTATCTTTAAGGGTACTTGCTATAATTGTGGAGAGGAAGGACACCGTTCTTTTGAGTGTACACAGAAGAAATGTGGTGACCGACGGACTGCTGTGGTGAATGAGAACATTTAGAATGAACCTGAATCTGAGAACTTGCTGGTTCGGCGAATATTGCTCGGTACAAAGGAGGAACCTTGTCAGAGGAGTAACTTGTTCAGAACTCGGTGCAAGACTGGAGGTAAACTTTGTGATGTTATTGTTGACAATGGTAGTACTGATAACCTTGTTGCTGAGGACATGGTTCAGAAACTTGGTTTGAAGAGAATGAAGCATCCTTATCCTTATAGGATTGGCTGGTTGCAAAATGATCATGCTCTGGAAGTGAGAGAACAGTGCTTTGTTGATGTTCAGATTGGCTAGTATAAGGATCTTGTGTTATGTGACATTGTGGAGATGAATAGTTGTGATGTATTGCTCGGTACACCTTGGCAGTATGATTGCAGAGCTATGTATGATTGTGTTAGGAATGTGTTTACTGTTGAGAAGGATGACAGGAAGTTTTCCCTGATGCCTTTGCTAGATACAACACTCGGTAGGAGTCGTCTGAGTATTGGTAGTCGAGTTGAGTTGGTAGATCCTGAAGGTATGAATGATCAACATGGAGAACAAGCCTGTGTGTTATCAAGGAAAGACTTGAAAAGACAGAGGAAGCTAAAGTGGAAGAGTATGCAAGATGAAAAGTTGGAGGACTTGTATGTGAAGAACCAGTTTGGGGTTTATGAGCTGAATCCCGAAAGATGTTCTTCCAGCTTATGAACATCTTTTCGAACCTAGGGTGTCTGATGCAGGGCCATTGTAGGGTACTTGGTGAATCTACATAGCAGTGTGTTATTTTGGTTTTGTGGTACTCGGTTGCAACTTTAACCGACGGTCTCGGTTATTGAAGGAAGCTCGGTCGCTAAAGGAACTCGGTAAAGCTCCTGGTGCTCGATGGAACTGGTGCGCGGTAATGCCTATGTTGCTCGGTGTTGCTTGGCCTGGTGCTCGGTTGTTTCACTGGTGCTCGGTAGTTGTGTCTTACTGACTGGAGTTCGTGGTGTTTTGGTTGGCAGACATGGAGAATTAAATAATTGTAAGGCTATTGAGAGCCAACTGTTGTTGCATTTAATATTTGTTTGTAGGGTTTAATTGTTTCTTCAAGCCGACTTGTGGCTGAAGATTAGTATTTAAGGAGTACTTGGGGTAGTTGTTTAGGACATCAGATAGGAGACCAGGGAATCAGATAAGTGAAGTTGTGGAAAAGATAGTGTAGACTTGGATCCTGCGAGGTCTTGAAGATCAGATTGATTTCTGATAGTTGTAATAGCAGAGCTAGTGGTTTGCATGCTTGGAGACAAGGAGACTGCTTGGAGGCTTGCGAGCTCAAGTTTAGATCTGTCTTAGGGTTTCCATCAGTTGTTGATTGTATTCAGAACTGGACTAGCTAGAGGTGGACTTAGATCTTTGTTGATCTTGCAGAATTGTTTCTGATTGTAATTGGCCCTAACCCAGAAGGCCTTACAGCCGGGCATGTTAATGGAAAATTGAGTTGAAACAATTTTTTTGTTGTATAATTTCCGCTGTGTTGTTAGTTGGCTGCAAGGTTGGACTGTCCTTAATTGGATCCACTATCCTTAACTGCGTCAGGTCCACCCTTAAGATATAAATAAAAATAATTATTTAAGAGCCTCGTCACAAAATTCGAGGTAAGGCCAACCCCAAAGTTAATTTAGGCATTAGGCTCAAAACTTGAATGTGTAGATGGAAAACTTGATACTTGATGGAGAAAATGAGAGAAGGCTTCCTTTTATAGTGATCTAGGGTACAAACTTCTAGAGAGGCCACATAGAAAACAATAATTAAGTGTCCATGGCACAAAACTCTAGAGTGGTGCACATGGAGAGGAAATTAAATTAAGGCCTTTACACAAAACTCTAGAAAGGGTCCATCCTTAAGATAAAAATAAAAATAATTATTTAAGAGCCTTGTCACAAAATTCAAGGTAAGGCCAACCCCAAAGTTAATTTGAGCATTAGGCACAAAACTCGAGAAAGGCTAATCTCAAATAATAAATTAGGAATCCTACACAGAGCTCGAGAAAGGTCCACCTCAAATATTAATTTGAGAATTCGACACTTAACTCAAGAAATAGTGGCCCCAAAGAGGGAAAAGAAATCTTTTCGAAACCCGACATCCAAAAACTCTGGAGCTTTGAACCTTGATAGGTCAAGGTCGAGGTCGACCTTGACCCTAAGGTCAAGAATCTTAGAATCTCAATTTAGGATGTCAGAAGTATGCAGAAAAGAAGTGGAGAATGGGACAGAACAGGGGAAAAAGTCAGATCCAAGTCAAAGACCCATTCAAGGCATTTGACATGACCCCAAACCACTTACTCGGAGGGCTAAACCAGTCCTAAATGGAAGTGCTTCTATTTTCCAACGATACATTTAGCCCCCACTTTAGCAAGAGTATGGACTCGATGCAAACTCTTGGTAAAGGAGACCACAAAGAGAAAGACAATCTTATTGAAATCAAAGGGACAAAGGAATTCTCAAGCCCCCAAGGACTCGAGTCTTCATCAACTCCAAGATTGCAATAAGAAAGACATCACTAGAAAAGAGAGAGAAAAGAGGAGAGAGGAGTGGCTAGCTTGCCCAGTAAGATGTGTGTATCTCACTGTGAACCACAAAAGGATAGGATGGCCCATCAAGCAAGAACTTGATAGTCACCCCATAAAGTTGTGCGCCTCCTGGTGGCTTTGTGCATGTATGTAATGCGTCTTCTGACGGCTTTTATGAAGTACGCATGGATCCATATCCTCATATCACCATAGAATACATTTGTAAAATGCATATCTCTTCAGGATTTAGCAACTTATGTGCATTACCTTCCGAGGATTTAGCATATTTGAAATTGGAAATGCTTCTCTTCAAGATTTAGCAACTTATGTGCGTTACCTTCCGAAGATTTAGCTTGCTACAAAAAAAAGGTTAGAACAAAAATACATAATATAGAAAAAGGGAGGCCGTATATATGCCCCCCTCCTTAAGATGGCGAAATACATACTATTTTGACATGTTAAGGAAAGAAAAGAACAAGGATAAAGCCTTCTTCAACATCAAGACAATATCCATAGACAACACCTAGTCCAAGCCAAGGTCACAACTCCTATGAGGCCATGGAAGGGACGAATGCAAAGAGATATCACACAAGAAGGGCAAAAGTAACCCTTGTGAAGGATAACACACTATTCAACTTCCAAGGTGAGAGATTTATCAACCATGGAAACCTAATGTCAAACAACGAAATAGGTTATGATCAAGGACAAAGATCCTCAATGCAAACAAAATTTTTCATGTATGATTGGATATCACATAATAGATAGATACTACTTAACAAAGGGAAAAGTGGATCCCGAAAAGACAGAAAAGAAGGAGATGGCATCCTTGCCCCCCAAGAGTAGGAACAAGGATGGAAGGGGAGCTATTATATTGCTCACAACACTATACAAGACAATGAGCCCCCAAGGATTAGGCTAACATTGTTTATAATGTGGAGCTCCGTAATAGGAACATAAATGTTATTTAGAGAAAACAGGATTGAAATACAACTCATTGCCACATGATATATAAATAACCTTACTATCATTGAGCTGCCTAATCTTATAATGTAAAGCTTGACATTCATTAGTAGAGTGATCATGAAATCTATGATACAAACAAAAAGGAAGAGTCTCCAAGTGTGGACTACGTTTCTTTTTGTGTTTAGGTCTAGTAATCATCTTAACACTACGAGTTTAGGCAAAAGAACTTCTTGGTCAAATTCCTTCATAGTTTCATCATGTTTTGAAGTGTTATTTGAGATGTTGTTAACATTGATTTGTTGTTGAGGATTAAATCCCAATCCATAAGAATTCTCATGTCCCCCATTCTGTAAGGGCATTTGAATCCCCTGTTTATGCTTACCACATCCTTGACCGTGGAATCCTTGTTTAACTAGGAAATGATAACCAGGACCATAACGAGAAACCATATCAGAAGGAGTCAATGGAACTTCAGTAATCACTATGTCATCATTAGTAGGTTTGACAAATTCATAATGGGTAGAAGCAACGACAAAGTTATTGCGAAGGGCATTAGAAGTAGAAGCAAAAACTCGTTGTTGAAACTCTCTTTGTTGCTTCATAAAATCAAGATCAGGAACCTTATACTCTCCCATAAAGGTAGGATTAAAATCCAAGGTTCCCCAATCATCACTAGGAAGAGCATTAGAGGAAGAAGAATTACTATTAGGAGTATTGTAGGTTTGAATATTCAAACGAGGATTTGGCACATCATTCGCACAAAGTGTATACATCATGTTGTTGTGAATAAACCTAACTTTACGGTGAAGGGTGGAAGGAACAACATGCATCTCATGCAACCAAGGTCTACCCAAAAGAAGGCTATAATTGAGAGGCCTACGCATAACATGAATAGGTGTATTCAGGATGATCGGACCTACTTTGATAGGTAAGGTAATGATGTCTAAAGTGTTCTTAGCAATGTTATCAAAGCCACGTATAGGAACATTGTCAGGTTGAATAGTTGAAAGATCGGCTTTAATCGCTTTGAGCATGTCCATGCTACAAACATTAAGCCCAAATCCATTATCAATCAAGGTCCTACGAATGATACTTTTATTGATAGTAACAGCAACCATAAGAGCATCATATTGATCCTGAACTTCTTTAGAAGGTAAATCCTTTTTAGTAAATACAATGTCAGGAGGACCCGGGGTAGCATGCATGCACTATAAGAAGGTATTGATGTTCTCTTGATTAGGAGGCGGAGTGGGAAGAGTTGCTAGAGATTTTTGCAAGGCTTCATAGTAGGTAGGTGAAGTTTGAAGCTCGCTTAAAAAAATCTTGGCAAGAGTATTTTGCAATTGGTTTATCAAATCATACTCCTTGCTAGGAAGACAGGGTGGAGGAGGAAGAATGGGTTGAGAAGGTGGTAAAGAAGTAGAAACCACCGGATTAGGTTGAGGGTTATTCCTTGTACGATATGTGTGAGCTATCGAATCTTGATCATTGAAAGACTCTAAAGACTCCATAGGTTTACCTTTGATAGTAATACGAGGAAAACCTTTAAAAGTCAACAAGGGTTCTGGATAAACCATGTTAGTTGTCTCAACACTACAAACAAATTCACAAGAAGGAAGCAAAGAAGACATCCTAGGAGATGAGGTAGGATCTTGATTCTCCATAAGATCATCACTAAGAGGGAGAGCATTAAGGGAATTCATATCATTCTCCGCTAATGCCTCATCACTAGAAGGAATCCCAAATGGAGTTAAAGCATCTATAATGTCTTCTTTTGCTAAAATGTCTGCATGAGGGGAGTGTGTTTTAGAAAAAGAGTCACCATCATGTATGAATATGTCATCCATTAATAAATCACCCTCTTGCATCAAAGCTTCTTTACGAGGATGGGATAACTCAATGTCTTTATCCAAGGGTTCATCCCAAAAAGTAGAATCATTCACAATGGTTTCATGAGGAAGAGAGTAATCAACATCCAAATCCAAAGGTTCATCCCAAATAGGAGGATTATCATCTCTATCAATAAGGCACTTGGAAAATACTTGAAACAACTTGTGCAACATGATAATGAATAAAGAAATGCATAGAAAATAGATCTAGATATATCCAAATGCATTCAAATGATATTTATAAGCTTGAAAAGGAAATTGAACACCACAAACACAATAGGGCATCTAATTCCACAAAAGATAGGGGGTAAGTTTGTAAATATTTTCGTATTTTTAAAGAAATTTTGCTTTTTTTTTTTGTATTTTTGAAATATAAATGCAAGAGCATAAAATAAATCTACTTTTGTAAGCATGTAAGATCTAACACAATATGCAAATCTAACACCAAAAAGAAAGAGTTGTCTATCACGGGTTCACCAAAATGTATGATGAAGGTGAACACACAAGGTAATACAAAGGAAGATCTAACACCATAAAAAAAAGAGTTGTCTATCGCGGGTTCACCAAAATGTAAGGTGGAAAATATGGATGGGGTCTAGAACAATGGTTTGCACATAAAAGAGACCCTAAACCAATATTTAACACATACATGAAATTCTAATGATATGGAAAGTAAATCTAGAAAGTAAATATTGTAATGAAGAAATAAAAGGTACTTACCTCCGAAAAAAAATCAATTGAAAACCTTATCAGAGGATCTCAGAAATTGTTGATTTTCGGTATTTTGAACTGAAACTGTGAGATCTACAAAGCCCAGAAATCTTTTTCTTTTCTGAGCCAGGTCGACCTTGATCCAAATATGGGGGTAAGATCTTACCCCAAGGCGCAATCTTAACCCTTTATGTCAACCTTGACGTGCATTGCTCTGACGGAAATTCTATTCGCGGATCCTAAAAGTTTGTCGAAAAGGGAATCCAGATCTACACTGATATTCGTTGTTCCGCACTTGTACCTGTGAGAAAAATGATTTTGTTTGTTAGGGGGGAGGGGTTTGCCTTAGTCAAACCCCAATTTAGGAATTAACCTTAAAATTGAATTGAAATTGTTGTAGTAAACAAAGTAAATGAAACAATTCACCTTGCTTATGTTGAAAACCCTTGTGGAGGATTCAAATCTTTGAATCCACAAATATGGATGCTCCAAATGAATGTAGAATTGTATGTAGGATGTCTCAAATCAATTGTCTTAGATCTTCAACACCAATCTTGAATGGATCTTGGAATAGGAAGATTCTTGAATGGATGTGGATGGAGAAATCTTCAACAAAAGGGCTCCATAAATATTGAATCCTTCAATGGCTACCAATGGATCTCCTTGATGAATTGGATCTTGAATGCTTGAATGCTTGAAGATGGATGAATGCTTGAATGCTTTCCTTCTCCTTCTTGCTTGCTTCTTGATTGCTTGATCTTGTGTTGTGATTGAATGTGTAGATGGAAAACTTGATACTTGATGGAGAAAATGAGAGGAGAAGACTTCCTTTTATAGTGATCTAGGGCACAAACTTCTAGAGAGACCACATAGAAAACAATAATTAAGGGTCCATGGCACAAAACTCTAGAGTGGTGCACATTGAGAGGAAATTAAATTAAGGCCTTGACACAACTCTAGAAAGGGTCCACCCTTAAGATAGAAATAAAAATAATTATTTAAGAACCTTGTCACAAAATTCAAGGTAAGGCCAACCCCAAAGTTAATTTGAGCATTAGGCACAAAACTCGAGAAAGGCTAATCTCAAATAATAAATTAGGAATCCTACACAGAGCTCGAGAAAGGTCCACCTCAAATATTAATTTTTGAATTTGACACTTAACTCAAGAAATAGTGGCCCTGAAGAGGGAAATGAAATCTTTCCGAAACCTGACATCCAGAAACTCTAGAGCTTTGAACTTTGGACCCTGGGTCAAGATCAAGGTCGACCTTGACCCTGAGGTCAAGAATCTTAGAATCTCAATTCAGGATGCCAGAAGTATGCAGAAAAGAAGTGGAGAATGGTGCAGAATAGGGGAAAAAGCCAAATCCAAGTCAAAGACCCATTCAAGGCATTTGACATGACCCCAAACCACTTACTCGGAGGGCTAAACCAGTCCTAAATGGAAGTGCTTTCATTTTCCGACGATACAAAATCAAATAAAATTAATACCAAATAGGAATCATAATGAAAACAGTCGATAAGGTAAAATAATCCAAATGAACAACAATGTTAATGTTATCGAGGAGCTCAATCGTGGCTTATAGAGACGGCTGGCATGAATAGAGTGTCTATCTGATATTACACGGGATGATAAGGCATTTGTTACCATAAAGGAATGAGAACCAATCATTAAAACTGAGTAGGATAAAATATAATTCATAATCAGCGTTTGTATATGAAAACGTAATTACGAGAGGGTGTGAACTACTTAGGCAGAAAAGAGACATGTCTCTCCAAGTGCAGCCCTTCCCACAGCACAAAGTTTAAATTGAAAATCAATCTCATTCTTACGGGATCATTAAGCATTTTTCCTACTTCCAAATTCATATCAATATTTAGATAAAACCAAGCAGCAGCCTCTTAAGCATTAGATAATAAGGAAGACATGGGAAGAAAATTAGACAAGCATTATTAAAAAGAAGCTTACAACAGAATAAGGATACGGTCAGAAATCTGCAGCAACAGTCAGTGAGGACAAATCCTAAGAGGGAATTTCCTATTCATCCAGAGTTGGGTCTGCCTGTTTGAGCAGTTACCTTTTGGCATCATTGTAACTTTTTCTATCTCTTAAAACTATTCAGATTGGCATTCAGATTACAACTCATTGGGATCTGCTCCTTTCAGTTCTTGTCTTATTGACATAGAGAAGGTTGCAAGAAAAAATATTCATTCAGATACAGCAATCCCAAAGCAATATCATAATCTTTTGTATATATTTGAGGATTACATTAGGCAAGGGAATATAATTGTAAGATGCAGGTCACAGTGGCCATTGTGTTAGTATAGATTCATCTACAAGATCATCTTATTAAACTTTGATGTTAGCCATTTGACATAACAATGAATCTTTGGTCATTAATTCACAAGTTTATAGTAGAATCAAGATTGTAATTCATAATAAGAATAAAGAATTCAAGTAGTTGTCCCTTAATTCCAAGGTATCTAGACTAGGGACATTACAATTGGTATCAGTGCATCTTTCCTGCCATCCTGTGAGAGGTAGTTGATGCAAACTAGCCAAAGGGCTCTAAGAGCATTAGAAAGAGAGAAGAAAATTTACTACCACCATGAGTGTCCAAATGAGTAATGAATTGAGGGCCTTCAAGGAACACACAGCCCAAACCACTTAAGCCCTCCTGGAGCAAAACGAGAGGACTAATCAACTCCTCCTTCAAACCATTCAAAGCATGAGTAACAATGGAAGAGACTAGCTCCAATCATTTTGCAAATAATAATAATGGTCCTCCTACAATACCAAATCCTAGACCAGAAAGACCATCTTTCCTACCTTAAGAGAAACCAATGGAAGAAGAAGAAACAAATGCCCCTCTAATGAAAAAAATTGATGAAAGTGTAGAGACATATTCTAGAATCGACGTTGAGCTTAGAAAGGTTATCTCTTTTAAGGATTATTGTGATGCTAAGATGAAAGCCTCCTCTAACATGAAAAAAAAAACCACAAGATAGAGACCTAAAAGAGTGAATAAAATAACCCTTCCAAACTTTTAAGGATTAGTGGGAATCACATCACATTCATGGGTGCAAAAGCTAGACACCTCTCTCTCATTAAGCCCCATGACAGAAGAAAATGCTATTAAGTTTGCGGTGCTTCATTTAATAGGGGAAGCCCATGAATGGTGGCATCATGGCCTTATCATCGAAGGTCATCAACAAATAAACAATTATGACAAGTTCACACAATAGCTGATAAGAAGATTTGATAGGACACACCCATAATGGCACTTCAAACAATCAAGCCAACTTAAGCAAGAAGGGACGGTGGAAGAGTTTGCCACCAAATTTGAAAGGCTGGCAATCATGGTACCAGAAATCAGGCTCACTTACCTATTCATAGAAGTTTTGAAAGAATCAATCAAAAGCACGGTGAGTGCATTGGATCCAACAGACTTGGAAGAGGCAATCCAAAAGGCATGGAAGTTTGACACACGCCAAGCCAAAGATAGACCCAAGAATTGTACATCAAACACACACTCCAAACATTCTCATAAAGAAGACAATTATGGGATGGGATCCCAAAAAGGGGAGCCATGCTACCATTGCAAAGAACCACAGGAGTATGGGCATAAATGCAAAGGAGGGGAATTCAGGAAACAACGCGATGAATTGAAGAGGAAAAAATTATGCTTCAAGTGCAAAGAACTATGGGAGCCAGGACATATATGTGGAAAAAGGAGTCAAGCCCATAGATTTGAAGCTATGCATGAAGAGGAATATAGGAAACACCGAACAAATAAAAAAAACATGATCGCAAATATATCCAAGCAAATAATGAAGTGGTGGCAGACCAATGGAATTTTGAGGAGTTACAGCTCCAGCATTGGCAATATTAAATAAATCAATACCCAAAATTAAGATTTTGTAAAATACTTCATGCATTTACATGTATACTCCGTGTTTCAAATACAAGCCCCTTTGCTTGATCTAAGGGTACAAAAATAAAAAGAAATGAGAAATTGATGTAGGGGAGAAATGTAGGTAAGAGAGTTAAGGCTACCATCTAAGTAGACCACCTTGATGGATGCCAAAGTTCTGCCATCAAGGCCAAGAGGGTCAAAGTTCCATTCTTGGGCTTAGATTGGACAAGTCGAGAATCCCATTACATACCCCCTACTATTCTTACCATAATAGATGTAAGTAAGAGAGTTAAGGTTGCCATCTAAGTAGACCACCTTGATGGATGCCAAAGTTCTGCCATCAAAGCCAAGAGGGCCAAAGTTCCGCTCTTGCAATTAGGTTGGACAAACTAAGAGAGTTAAGGTTGCCATCTAAGTAGATCACCTTGATGGATGCCAAAGTTCTACCATCAAGGCCAAAGGGCCAATGTTCTACTCTTGGTCTTAGGTTGGACAAACTACGAGAATTAAGGTTGCCATCTAAGTAGACCACCTTGATGGAGGCAAAAGTTCTGCCATCAAGGCCAAGAGGGCCAAAGTTCCGCTCTTGGTTTTTTGGATAAACTAAGAGGGTTAAGACGACCATCTAAGTAGCCCACCTTGGTGGATGCCAAAGTTTTGCCAAGGTGAAGGGGGCCAAAGTTTCGCTCTTGGGCTTAGATTGGTCAAGTTGAGGACCCCACTATGATTCCCTACCATTCCTACCATGTTGAGCTAATTAACTATGAGAGATGAGGCATGGATAAAGAAGTAGGACAAGCATCCTACTAAGTAGACCACCTCACATGGATGTCTAAGTCCTGCCACCGGGGCCAAAGGGGCCAAAGTTCCGCTTTTGGGCTTAGTTTGGGATTGGATTGGACAACCTTATCATAACTCAATTTCTATGAATCAATTTTGTAAGAGTGATCATAGTATACTCACACTTTGGAATTTATATATATGCCAATTTGTGTTCCCTTTGTTGCAAGATTTATAGTTAAGAGCATAGTGGTGAAATAAATTTTACATTTCCCTAACCTTGGCTTGCAAAGTGTAAATTGTAGGGTTTAATCAAGGAAAGCTTATATTGGGTGTATACTTTGTGTTTACTTCGTGTATGCTTTGTGTCTTCATGCATTAATGTGTATACTCCATGTATGCTTCATGTCTTCATGCATTAATGTATTTACCCCTTGTATGAACTGTGTCTTCATGCATCCAACTATATACTTTGTGTCTTCATTGTGTATTCTATGTTCTCAGTAATTCGGAATAAAACTAGAATGGATTAAAAGGATATGAATTTGTGTAATAAAGCCATCATATAAACATTGGATCAATCAAATATTAGTCTACTGCAACAACTTGGTTCCCTCTCTTGGAGTGATGAGAGAAAAGTTAAGTTTCTACTATAAAAGGTGGATTATGGATAGATCTCTATGATCTTTCAATTATTGCTCGAGGACAAGCAAGTTTGGGAGGCTTTTGAAATTTTCTATATGGGGTCAAATTTGAGGTTGTTCCCCTTGTAATTTTTGATAGCCTTCTTGACCCTATCCATGGCCTTATAAAGATACCCCATATGTTGTTGCATTATCAGTTATGATTTGTGGCACATTATCAATTCCCACATCCATTACAACTTGTGCTAACATTAGGGCCAAAGTTTTAGCAATTTTCACCTTGTTGGAGGCATCCACGGATTTCAAAAACTCCACATCATCCTTGCAAGAAATAAGAAAATTAATGTTGGTGTGGTTTTCGCTATTCGTCCATCCATGGGAAGAATGGTGTAGCCACATTGTTTCCATTGTATTTTTGCTTTTCCACCACTTCTTTTTCCCTAGAAATTGTATTTGTGAGAAACCTACAATAACGAAGTAAAATTAATGTTAAGTAGAGATTTTGATTAAAAAAAAAACTTAAATTCAACAAGAATTAGTAATTACTCTAAATAATAAAAGAACGTAAATTCAGTCTACACTCTAAAAGTCAAAACTCAACATAAGTTATATGTTTTCTGCCTACGGCAAACTGAGTTTAACACATGATAATGAAGAAAATGCTAACAGATAAAGAATACAACAAGATTCAGAGAACTGCCATATGCTTCATTAATAGTAATCAAGTACATCTAGTGTGAACTTAGCATCATTATTTATGTCCCGTGTCTGTCCTCCGAGAGGATACATAAACTACTTGAAGGGGTACGACTGAAACGTCGTGACATAACCGTTTACCTTTCGGTCACTAACGACCAAGGCTAACAACTTTATTACTTAGTTGCCGGATTTGCCTATATAGGCCCGGATCCGGGTCCTGGTTCGGATTCACGAACTGGTCCGTGCCGGATCCGGTCAGGGTCCATGCATGAACCTGTCGGTCCGTCCGGATCATTTTTTTTAATTTTTTTTCATCTAACCCTAATTTGAGAGGAGCATTTATACAAATATAACATTTGAGTATAAGACATAATTTCTTATACTTTAAGTTATATTTGTATAAATAAATTCCAAGATGTTTGAGATAGGTTTCCACTTCATAGGAGTTACGATGCAAATTCTAGATTTTGGGGGTTTTCGAAAAATTCCAGACTTAGCCAAATTTCAGGATTCAGCAAGCCTTCAGCAGGCTTACCTCCCACAATCCATCATGGCTTTCTAAAGTCAAACTGAAGCTGGCAAAAGGATTCTCAAAGGGTTTTAACTCGTTTTATCACAAGTCACTTGGTTTCGACCCCATCTCTATGACAAACTTAGCTTAGCTCTCACCCAAATCTCAGTCAAACATGACTTCCCAATAGGCCAAAATCACTCAAACCTCATTTGCCGAACCTAGGGACTTGAAAACAGCCACCAACAAAGACTACCTCAGACCTAGTTATGAAGACTTTGATATTTGTCATTGATTAATGATCAAGCATCATAGATTCATAGTATGAAATGATTTAGTTTTAGAATTATGTATATTTCTCTTATATTTTTGGATATATAATGCATATATATATATATATATATATATATATATATATATATATATATATACACACATGAATCCTTACGAATCCAAAACAGGAATTTTTTTTTTTTATGAATCCACGAACCGGATTCTCGAACCCAGATCCGTCCCCGAACCCGAATCGGCAACTAAGCTTTATTAACATAACAGCCCTGTACATACAAGTTTGTCGACAACATCATCCCCCCCCAAAAACAAGTCCTCTCCAATGACGTACAAAATGGGAATGATAACAAAATATGACTATACAACATAAAATACTCCTCAGAAGCAGGAGGGGGTGTAGGAAGCGTCCTTGAAGAAGATGGTGCTAACAATGGTGCTTGGGAAGCTATCCGGGCCCGCAACTCATACACCTGATCAGTCCTCACCCGTAGGTCGCGCTCTACTACCATCTTCATCTCTAAAGAAGTCTTTACCATCCCTTCCGCTTCTAGTACCGCCTTCTCCTTCGTATTGATGCTCTCCATAGCACTAGCAAGACGGGTCTCTAAAAGAACCTTCTCGATACACTCTGCCTCTAACTGCGCCCATGACTCTTTCTCTCTAATCAATGTCTCTATCCAGGCCCGCAATTCATACACCTGATCAGTCCTCACCTGTAGGTCGCGCTCTACTACCATCTTCATCTCTAAAGCTGTCTTTACCATCCCTGTCGCTTCTAGTACCGCCTTCTCCTTCGTATCGATGCTCTCCATAGCACTAGCAAGATAGGTCTCTAAAAGAACCTTCTCGGTACACTCTGCCTCTAACTGCGCCCATGACTCTTTCTCTCTAATCAACGTCTCTACTGTTGCAAGTCGGGTGGCCATCTCCTCCCGAGCCGCAACTGCTGCCACCATCGTAGTCTCATGTCTTGAAAAGATGTGCTCAAAGCGCCGAAGGGTAAAGTATCCCTCATGGAATGCCTGCTCCACCTCTCGCAGTAAGGCATGACTCCTACTCTCCCCCGCCTTCTCCCGAAGAGCCCAATTCTCTAACATAGCCAGAGACTCTGTGGCAGGCCATCCTCTCGACTTAAAGCAGTCAACAAATGCAATAGGACAACCCACTTGTTGTACGAAAGTCAAGAGGCACTCCAACTCCTGTGCAACCTCCTCCTAGGCCTATAACTCCGCTGAGGCTATTACCCGCTCTGCTCCTGCGGCTACATCTGCTAAGTACTGCTCCAACACACTCCTCTGACTCTCTCATCGGCTCCTCACTACACTCCCTGTCTGGCTCTAGCATCTCCACATCACTAACCTCCTGTTGTGGCCCATGTGTCAAGGCTTGCCTCTCAGGTACCTCTATCTCCAATTCCTGTCTCGCTAGTGAAATCACGGATTCGAGATCCACTATCTTTGGAGGGATAGCCAACTCTCACTATGGTGAAAGAAGGCTAGTTGCTATTGGTGCCATCGGTACCATCTTGAACTGACTGAGCCAAGTCATCATCATTGGCAAGGCCTTTGCTGACGGACCACTACTCTCCACTGGTAACACATTCCTCGATAGCTCCTCCAACACCCTTGGGTCTACCCTCACAATGGCCTCCGTCCCAACCACCTCGAGAGTGACCTGAGGCTCACTCTCCGTCTATGCTGGCAACTCCAACTCCTTTCTTCGAGGTACTACTCCAACCTCAACAATCCCCTCCATGGATTGGTCCACGGCCAACCTGACTACTACTGGCACCTCAACTGCCTGGTCCCTACTCGGTGGTGTCATATCGACTAGGACCCTCAACTCACTAAACTTGGGTACCGAAACCGTGTCCATAATGATACTGGATGGTGCCGATGGTAGCAAGGAGGCTGTAACTGAAGTGACTGGCGAGGTAAACAAAACCTGATCTGAAGCAACTTCAAACGACAGAGTGGGTATCTACATACCAGCCATGTCTGAGTCTACCGTGGCTCCTCCCACTGTTGCACTTTCACTAGCTCTCGAGTCCTCATTGGTATCGTATCGACCACTATCCGCATCGTCTCCCTCAAACTCCAAGAGCTCCTGGCGCTTCCTTTTCGAACTTGCCTGTATCCCTCCTGTATCCAAATGGTGCCAACTGAAGATAGGGGGCTCACCTGCTGCCAAGCTGCCGAGCTTTGTCCTCAACTTGTCATGTGAAATCTACTCTCAAGTAGCATTGAGGAACAAGCTGATTACATAATGAGGCATGTAGAAAGTCCTGTGCTGAAGAGTCATGAGCTCATACATCCTCTTGGCCATAATGGATGCCCAATTATAAACAGTGCCATTCCTGAGCCCATTCATAAAAATAAGGTGTGTGAGGGCAATGTCAGAAGCCCTACTAGAGCCTGTGAGCCTACTTTTGATAATATCCACAAGACAACGCCATTCTCTAGAAGCCACAAATGACTTCTTGATTCCGCGATTCTTTGAAGACGTTCCTGCTACAAACTCAAACTCACTCGGAGTTAGGTTCCTAGAGACCGGCTTAATGAATTTCTCCTTCTCCTCTCAAGACATTTTCCTAGGCTTCGTGTCTATCTTCTTCCCCTGCCTGCCAAGTATATGTTGGCATTAAGGGATGGTAACCGGTAAGATTGCAACCGGTACATGGCAAAAGAGATATTGTCATTGATTGGCAAAGAGGTGTTGACATTTGTGACTAAGGACACTAGTGTTGGATCTGTGAAGCAAGGACAGGTACAACTGACAACAACAAGTGCGAGGAGAGACTGGTTTGGCAACCGGTGACACTGAGCAAATAAGAAGAGACTATCCTATACTGCTAATCATTAGTGCAACCGGTCATCAAAGTAGCCGGTAACAGGAACCGAGGAAAGGATGTTATCGGTAACAGGAACCAAGGAAAGGATGTTACCGGTATAGCCAGAGGAAGGGAAGGTGACAGGTTAAAGCTCTTACCTGTTCACAACCTCAGGATCTTTACCGATCAAGTAAAGACTTCATCATCATTGATGAACTAGGGAAAGTCATAGTTGACAATCAATTGTCTAATTTGTTGACCGGGATTTATTGCACAAAATTCAAAAGACTTTGAGTTATCAAGACGATTGGTACAAGGCGTGATTGAAGGTTTTAATGTCGAAGTCTGTGGCATTAAATCATGGAGATATCTCTTGTGAAGGAAAGCTTTTGACACACATATGTCGTTTTCCTTCATAAAGCAGATAAAGCATAGCATGCATCAGATGTTTCCTTAGTGAACTAATACTCCATTGGGTGATGGATCTGAAGGTGATCTTTAAACAGGTCATGCATGTAAAAAGAAAATAGGGCAAGAAGTATATATATTCCTCTGCCTGACAAGAATATAGTTTGCCCTCATTCTGCCAAAGTAAAGAGTGAACCTGTACGCTGAAGAAGCTAAGGTGTAGAGAGAGGAGAAGAAAGAAGAGTGTGCAAAGAAGCACAATAGCAAATGAGAACATACCTATGGTGACTGGTGATGTTTCTCAGTTAAGTATAACAATGATCTTATCAGGCTCAGCAAAGCCATTATTAAAAGATCAAACCCTCTATTGTTCTCTAACAATTACAATAGAGAAATCCTAGTATTTTGGGTGGACTTTAACAGGTCCCTTGCACTAAATCCCTTAACCGGGTGACATCTTTTTAGGTGTTCTAAGTCCTCTAACCAGCAAGCTCTAACATGCCTTATTGTATCAAATCCCTTAACCGGGTCGCATCTAACCGTGCGTTTGTAATCCTTTAACTAGGAAGGCTCCTGACAATGCGCACTTCAGAAGAGTGTAGAATTTGTGAGGTTTTCTCACACCGTGGTTTTTTCCTAATTTGGGTTTCCACGTGATAAATCTGGTGTTGCTTATTGTTGATTGCTTGATGCTATATTTTATGCTAGAATCTGTTCTGCTTACAGTTTTAGTATACTACATCAGATTTGTTTTAAAGTTTGAATAGGTGTTGATTCACTCCTCCCCTCTTAGCACCGGTTGGGACTGTCAATATACCAAAAACCCTTGTAATTTTCGTGACTGTAAATATGATCTGGATATTCGTCCTTAAATACATGAGGGTGCTAGTACAGCTGAACCTGCCGAATTTGTCTATCATTCCACGCAGGGGTCCTTAAAACTCTTTAATGGAAAAGATAGGCATTTGGATTGCCCAGTGCACTTGTGCTCTGCGTAGCTGTCCTTTCAAAAAATCTGTATCTGGGGTCTCCTCCCACCAAGTCTGACACTCGTACCCGTTCAACCCTTTGAATGCAACATTTTTCCATGTAATCTCTTCCTTCTGTTGCTACGTTTGTGGCTGCACCCTAGGACAAACTTTCTTCTTGCTGTTGTCCATACTTCCAGCAATCCGGACTCCAGACGGTAAAACCCTCGTGCCCTTGTCTCGGACAATATTGCTACTTGCTAGTGTTGACGCCTATAGTTGTCTCTTCCAATCCTTTCTCTATTGCTGAGACCCCATGCTGAGAAACCTCTTGCCGACAATAACTACTTGCATATAGTTATTTGAATTCTTCCCACGTCCGCCAATAATCCTCATGTCTGTATGCTTCTCCTTCTCTTCCAATTTTCTAATGGCTGGCCGTATAGTGTATAGATGACAATAAATTGTTTCTTTTACTTTTCCTCTCGACCATACGGAAATGTACATACCTCTCTCCGTACTGTCTTGTTTTCCTCTATCTTCTCCGTATTAAAATTCATCCTCCGTACGGCTGTACGGTTATTTTTCTCTATGTGCGTTTTCTTTTCCCTTCGTACGGTGCCTACTCCAAGCCATACGACACCTTTCTCTCTTGACTGTATGGTCTTTTTCAGCACGTACTTACTTCTACAGGCCGTACAGTCGTTTTTCCACTGGATAGGACTTTCTTTCCTTCCTCTGTGTCTTGTGCCATACGGACTTGTCCCACCTGTCACACGGGTGACCTGGGTTCAATCCCCGACAACAGTGCCAAATGTTTGCTGCCTACGGCAAACTGAGTTTAACACATGATACTGAAGAAAATGCTAACAAATAAAGAATACAACAAGATTCAGAGAATTGCCATATGCTTCATTAATGGTAATCAAGTACATCTAGTGTGAACATAGCATCATTATTTATGTCTCGTGTCTGTCCTCCGTGAGGATACATAAACTATCCGAAGGGGTACGATTGAAACGTCGTGACATAACCGTTTACCTTTCCGTCACTAACAACCGAGGCTTTAACTTTAATAACATAACAGCCCCGTACATACAATTTATTGACAACATTATCAAGATTCAAAAGTAAAAAGTAAAAATATTTAAAAACTAAAACAAAGTGAAGTAACCTCCCTCTCAAATTTGCACGAGAAGGGGCCTTTTAGCCTATTCCTACCATAGTCATTGTGGTAACCAAACTCAGCCAATATGGATTTTCTGCTACATTGAAAGGGATGTTGTTGAAGTACCAGAAAATGGCACAAGCAATGTCTACTTGCTGGTGCACCTCCTTATTCCACCCAACTCCCTCCAATGATGGTGGTTCTCGAGGTGTGTTTTTGTGCACAAAAAATCTATCTATAGATGGTGACAATGGCACTGATAGTGATGCTCTACTAGAAAGAGCAGAAGTGGCAACCAAGGGGATGCTGGATTTGCGGATATGTGGGCCATGAAGAGAGCCCACTATGCCCTCAAGTGTTGCTTCTTCTTCTTCAAGGTTGATTGTAACACATTGAGATTCAACTATGCATGCTCTCATGGCTAGTTTTGCCCTTTCTGTTAGCAAATTTTTCTCTTCTTGGGCAGTGAGCAAGGCATTTATTTCTCTTTTTACTTCTTCTGGGGTGTTGTCACAAACCCTCATATCATGCTTCGTGATGCTTGCAAGGCGGTATTTCAAGCAGTGTATGCGTCCATTAATTACTTTTTCACACTTGATGCAATTTATGGAATTAATTTTGAGTCCTTCAAAGGCATACTTCCAAGCCTTATCTTTAACCCCTTTAGCATGCATGCCTACATATCCAGATGGGCATGCGTCTACTAAGGCATTGACAGACCTTGAAGATGACCCAGTTGTGGAAGAGTCTCTATTTTCCATTTCAATCAAATTTCAATCTACACATACAAATTGAGACCACAAATTAATATTTTAATAAAAAAATTTGGCAAACAAACTAAATTAGTTTAAATAATTTTAAACATAGTTGAAACTTGAAAAAAAAAACAAGAAAAAAGTGTTAGGGTTTGAAATTTTTAGGAAAAGATGAGATTTTTGAGAAAACAATGAAAAAATCTGAAAATTTGTTTAAAAATGGTGTTAAACTTTGATCATTACACTTAGAACAATTTAGAGTACTTAAGAAATGCCATTGTAGAGTTTCTATAAACCTAGATGCAACAAAAAGCAGATTAAATGATTTAAAAATAAAGAAAAAGAAATCTGAGAACTTACTTGAGAACCCAAATTCGCTTAAAAATCCTCTTCAAACCCGCTTCAAATCCACTCCAAATCGATCTAAATTCTTGCAAATCACCTTGCAATACCTTGGATGGTTTTTTTTTTGGCTTGAACAACAAAATGCAATTCACAAAATGCAGAATAGCCTTAGGTTTTGATGTCAAAACCTATTATACATGTGTCTAGTTAATATACATCGAATTGCCAATAAACGGCGATAAATTGCAAAAAATGGCTTTGTTTTGAACTTCTCAGCGAGAAGTTTCGGTGAGTAAATGTGGTGATTACTCATCGACTAAAATTTATCACGATAAATTAAAAAATCGCCAATTAATCAGCAATTATTGCATCTATGATTTAGAAATCTGTTTGTAATGTTCTGAACATGTCTCACAAAGTGGAGAAGCGGACTTATTCTAAAAAGCATTTATCCTTTATATTATGATGCAAATATATCATGTTTTATGTTCGTATCTGTTTTGAATGCAATCTGATCGAAAGCATCAACAAACTCTCTTTATTGAACACATATTTGCAAATACATACTTTCAAAAAATATCCAAATTAGGGTGGGATATTTAAATAGGTAAGCATGGATTTCAATCAAAGGATGAATATAATTCATGAATATGCAATCCGCATAATAAATGGAGTTAGCAGCACACATAATCTTAATCATGTCACATCATTAAACCATCACTTGTCCACATAAATACCAAGTATGATACAAGTAGGCCCTGAAATATGCTACAACATAATAATCATCATCGAGAGAAAAGTACAGTAGAGCCATAGAATGGTTGGGTCTTACAAATTAAGTTTCCTTGAAGGTACATCAGTAGTTTAAAAGTGAATTTTATTTTAGTTAAATAGCTTATGAACTTTATTTCTACACTTTTGCACTTGTAAAACTTAGTGCAGTTAAGATCAAATATCTATCTAGCTTGAACACTGATTTCATTTTATTATAATCTTTATTCCATGACAACCCACATTTCTATTAATCTCAATTTTGTTTGGATAAATGTTTGTAGAATTTGTTGTCAGATTAATGAAGTTGGTCATTTGTTACTAGAGCGATTGTAAATTTTTTGACCTTAAGGCTAATTATGGATCATGGTTGTCCTGTTTATGTTACAGCTTCATCTCCAAGAAGGGGGCTTACATGCTGACATAAATGGAGATGGAGTTTTAGATCATGTGCAGGTGCTCTTTTTGTTTGGACATTACCTTTTCATGCTAATTGTGGATGATTCAATGGCTGTGTTCTAGTTACTTTTGTCCTAATCAGTAGCGATTGCCATTTTTTGAGTATCATGATGATAGGGATAAAGCCAATTACATGCATCTCATTATTGAAATTACTCAGTTCTAATCTGCCGGGTTTATTTTCCTTTTGTTGTAGCAGGCCTGACAGTCTTAGTTATTAGAATTAATATTGTGAGATGCTTGCTGTGTTAGTTCTTGTTAAAGAAATTTTATCCTCCCTTCACTATAGCTGTAGAAATATAAGGTTCCTTGAATTTCATTATGTAAAAATATGGTAGGAAACATAGAAGCAAAAATGTTTCAGGGAAAAGTCAGCTATCCAATAGTGAAAGATTTTTTTCAAAAAATCAGGATTTAAACTGGGAAAATGTATTATTAAAAGAAACAGTAAAAGAATGCAGAAAAAGTTTGAAGATACTAACAGTTTTAAATTTTAATGGCATTTCAATAGCATAGAAATATAGAGAGCAAATAAAATTGAGAGTTTAGCTCATCAATTGAGGAATATTGATTTTTGTCATTTATGTTCATATCGCTGATTACGTTGCATTGCATAATGCATACTTCATAGTGCACAAATAATAATAAGATGCTAACAGTTTTCAAAGTTTCAATTACAATGTATTTTGTGGAAAGTTAACCTATTAACTTTCAAAGTTTCAATTACAATCTATTTTATAGAAAGTCAACCTATTAATTAAGTACAGACTTAATGCAAATGCTTCTGGAACTGATTGTGTGCAAGTTTTTACATCAGCGTTTCGGATCACATTACGCGATCCATCATCATTTTTCTCTCCTTGATTTCTCTTGCATCCTGGTGATGGATCACGTATTGTGATCCGAAACTTTGATGTAAAAACTTGCACACAATCAGTTCCAGAAGCATTTGCATCATATCTATGGGTTGTGGAAATTTGATAGATTTATAAGTACAGACTTTCAAAAAATCAGATGTAGCCAGTGATTCCTTTTGCTAAGTAGAGAGTTACACTTGAAGGTTGAAGGTCTTGTTGATGTAGGTTCTAAGTTAGAGCCCCTCTCGAGTCATTCAATTACGTCACTATCATAGTTGTATTCCTTAAGGAGATCATAACGATATCCATTGCCAATTTGTAATTCAATCAAAATTTGGATCAATCTCATTGAGGTCAAGTGGCTGGTCATTCTAAATAGTTTGATTTTGTCGTATAGAAATTAGTTTTGGCAATTGGAAGTGAAAAAATAATTATGTCAATTCAAAAGTATGATTGCAAGTATTTAAAAAATTTCAACCTTGAGCTTTTTTTAGCTTTAGGTAAAAGTTGTGTGAATGAACAAGTCATTCATCTGTTGTGCTAGATGGCTGCATTTCTACAAATGTTATTAAAAAACTTCAACCTTGAGCTTTCTTTAGCTTTAGGTGAAAGTTGTGTGAATGAAAAAAAAGTCATTCATCTGTTGTGCTAGATGGCTGTATTTCTACAAATGTATGTGTTCAAAAACACTTCAAGTATGCTTGCAAGTAGATGAACAACAGGATGAATCAAAATACACACCACCATCCATCAGATATTTTTGACTTCGTGGAGACAAAAACCCCACCATTGTGCTGAAAACACAAATATTTTAAGATGATATCATGTAAGACCTTCTAAAATCTTAACACCTTTAATGCAAATGCACATCATAGTAGAGTCCCATACATATATTCCATGGGGGATTTTTTCCCATCCATTGGCCTTGAAACTCTTACTAGAGACTTAAAAAGTTGACAACTTGTTCAGTCCCATCCCAAATACTTGTAGAAAAAATATTGAAGGTACAGTCCATCTACTCTCATCTATATTGTGAGGTTGTTTGGTTATTTCTTGATATTGTGGGAGGTTTGTTGTGCTAGAACCTTATATAGAAATTTTATCCTTACTTCACTAGAGCTATACAATTCTAAGGCTCCTTGCACTTTTATGTAGAAATATGCTAGGAATAACTACATTATTGCCACTTGCAACGTGGACTACTATATTCATCCATCTAATTCATAGCTTGCATTGTATAGAATAATTGCTCCATTACGCATCATGGTAAAACCATGCTACAACATATTTTGATATATGGAATATACAATATTTTGCATATCAAATACTGTAATGTCCTACCCTGTTTGCCATCAAATTCTTCTGCAATTCTATCTGCCACTCAGCTATATTGGTATTTTTTCAAATCATGCATTGAGTGATAAAGAACATTAAACTTGCTGCTCATAAAAAATCAGTTTGCTGATGGTTTTGTTGATTATCTGTAAAGTTTAACTAGTATGAAGATATAGTGCTCAAGGATTAAAAACATAACAATGCATAGAAAATTATCACCATGAAAGAAAGTACCATAAATCACAAAGAAAGTGTAGATCACAAATAGATATTTTCTGGTGAAAGAAAGGACCAGAAATCACAAAGAAAGTGTAGATTACAAAGTAGATATTTTCTGACCTTTGATTGATAATGCATAAGTTTGTGATACATTTTGTAGAGTATTCATTTCATTCTGTAGCAGATTTAAATTCTCTAAACATAAAGTTTTACGAGTAAAAGCAATACGCAGTGCTCAGCATTAAAGCTTCAATATACTCCAGTCTATATTGGCACCATGTCCTCAAATTTGTGAAAAGTAATTCACTGCATTGACTGATCATTAAACTCTATTCCCCAATCTGCTATACATCAGCAAGGGAAATATGCCAAAAGGAAGTGAAATCGCTGCTCAGATTACCCTTTTCAATTACTCACACCCAGCTGTTGCTTGAAGTCGCTAGCACAAATCAGAGGAAGTATTTAATAATAATCTAAGTTACCAGATTCGTTCCTGGAAGGTGGAATTTGAGATTCGGTTCGCTGCAAAGTCGGATTTGGTTCGAATTCGCACAAAATTCTGCCATGGTCAAGTAAATTTGCTCAAAATTCTCTCATAAGGACCCTGTGAGAATTTTGGACGAATTTGGAAGACTTTTGATTTGGATAGAGGAACCCAAAACGAATTTGGGGAGAATTTGACTGAAAATATCATTTTCATTGACTTTTTCATAAAGCTTTTTTGCCAACTTAGGTCTATTCGACCCTCCAACCCTAAAAGTGACCACTAAAAAGACGAAAAGGGTTGTTTTATATGTCATTTGTACATTTACGAATGAAAAGAAAAACTTCTTGGCTCCATTTGTGTATGAACTTATTTGCTGCTCATTGTTTATCCTAGTTCTCTAGATATTGTTTTGTGTTAGTTTTTAAGCTTCGCAGCATGGCTGCAGTTGTCTTACTCCCACTTGGAAGAGTGTTGTCTTCACTTTGTGTTGTACTATCTCTGCTTGAGGGCTTGTTTTATTTTAGAGTTGATACATTGTTTTGTTTGTCCCATATCTCATGGTATTTATTCTGTTAACATGCTGGCTTCTTCATTTTTCAGGGGTTCAGTCCCTTTCAAAACCCAATATCAAAACAAAAATACTTAACATCAAACCTTCAACTACTGCCCTTAGAATCTAGAAAACAAAAATCCTAGCTGAATCCACTTTATGAAATCCAGCTCCTCTTTGTTTCTTCTTTCTGTGTATTCTGCCATCTGTCTATGAGATGCAAAGCCATGGGTATTAAGGGGAAAACTTGAAAACTCATACACTTGTTATAGAAACAAGCACAAAGAGGCAAAGAGGAGATAGAGCATACATCTTACACCATACATGCAATAGGGTGATTTGTTGCCTCCACTTGAAAGATTGTGTTCTGTTGTTATAATTCTGATAAAATGGCTTCACCAGGGTTCAGCATAGTTTTTCAAGCAATTTAGTAAAGGTATAATACCTGCTAAGGATCTTAACTATTGTTGCTCCACAAAATTTTGGTGTTGTTATATTTGATGAAACAATTCTCTGCCACACTACACAGACTCCTGCTACCACCTCAGCTCATTCCTAGAATATGCATGCATGCACGAACAATTGGATTTTCTGAAAGGCTTGATCTGTTTTCCCTTATCCAAGCAGGCAACAAAGGAAAATATGTAAAGTGGAATTTGTAAGATAATCATTATCAAACAAAAAAAAAATTGGGACGTCTTTGAAATAGAATCATATATACCAAAATAAATGTTTAAGACTTTCTAAAACACCCAGGCCTTGGAAGGCAAAAACTTACAACAGTTGGAAGCCACACAAGAAAAAAATCACCCTAACCACTAAAAAGAAGACACCCAATAGAGTGAAGTGGCAAATTTTAATGCACTTCTATTTCAAACAGGTTTCAAACTTGGGATCATTGTCCAGGGGGAGAAAACCAAGTTTTAAATGTTGGTTGGCTTGTAACCCACATCTGTCACACCCACAAATAAGTACATAAAACACTGGCAGAAAAACAGTGCCAAAATAATACCAATTACTCACCCTCAAAAACCTTGCCTTGAATAGAACCCAGAACACTAAAAAGCCAGAAGCTCGCAGAGAACTACTGTTTTGCAAGGAGAGATTAAAAATAAGCACAAGGGAAAAAAAGATACACAGAAAATCCCATGACATCTGAACCCAAGGGATCAGTGCCTTGAAATATGAATTGTCTGATTAAATATAGCTCCATAAAAATAAACACCATTACACTGATCATAAAATGTACCCATCCACTCCCACCTCCCACACAAAATAGAAAAAAAATGGAAGTATCTCTATAAACCACATTAAAAGATATCACAGCATTCCATGCCAAATCTGATCTTTTAGAAGCTCAGAAAGTAGAAAACAAAACACCCAAATGAGTAAAAGCTAAGAATGTAGTTCAGAAATGCTTACCAGAAATAGCAGGAAAGTTTCTGGTCAGGAATCCAGCAGCACAATCATCACAGTAGACCTTGCCTGTAGCAGAAAAGTTATAAGAGGCACAAGCCACGCCCAACAAAACCAACAGGTAGATCATTATTGTTGTGCCCATGTTTTCTATTTGCAAACTTACTTGATCCCTCTTTCTCTCTTCCTTGACAAATATTGTGGGCATTTAGAAACCCAATGAAGAAGAAATGCCAATGGGATACATGTATGCAATATTTGAATGTCATATGGATTCACCAAGTATGGATGACTCCCAAAGATCATACTCACCATTTACTCAGACAAAGGCCTCTGTATGATCTGATTTCAAACATTTGAAGTCACTCACAGAGGTTTCTGCATTAAATCAAACATCTAAGCTTCATATCCTTTGTCTTCATGTGCTTTCCATATAAATGATTAAACTTTTACATGGCAAAAGCCCCATTACAGAAAGGCCCTACTAAATTCGCTGAATTTTAGAACATTTAGGGCAAACGACTAGAGAGAAATAAAGGATTATGATATATAGACAACCACAAATATAACACTTCTTGATTTTCAATAACAGTTGTATGACTAAAAAACATTGAAGACTAAATATTTATACTAATCAAGCATAACAAGTTCCTAAAAAAGTTCATCTTAAGTTGGCCTAACCGCCAAACTATCCTAATCTGAGACAGGATTAAAGTATATACCATATGTTTTTTCTTGGTAATTACTAGGTGAAGGGGAAGAGCTCAGTAAGCTTTGCTAAGCTCCTTATTGTTTTGTACAAATCTCATATAATGGTCAAACCGAAGATGTTTGCCATATGTGTCCAGTAAATTTGCATAGAGGTATCAGTACAGGGGTTGTTCGGTAAGGGCCTTTGCATATTATGATCTATAAGTATTTTCCAAGTGGCTGCTGCAATGTAAACTATGACAGTAAATTTTCTCTGCTCTCAAAGGCTTTGCCAGTCCGTGTCTCTCTATCTTTTCTATCGTGCTTTTCATCTACAAAATATTGAATGTGAAACTTTTTAAGTCAATAAAATGAGTATGAAGCTCTGCACTCTCCAATTTTCTATCTTCAAGAATCGCTATAGAAAGTAATTACCAAGCAACATGCAGAAGATATAAAAATGGAAAGTTAATGATTCTCAATAAGCAATGATTGGAAAATCAAAACGTTCTTTTATTAGCATCCGTTGTCTACATGGCAATTGGACCCTCGTACCAGGTAGGCCACAAGCACGTTTAACTGAATTAAAGAAATAAAAATGCCTGATAAATCAAAACTAAAAATGAAGTGTACAATTTTTGAGAAATTGAAACTTTAGATCTGAAAATCCTTTTCTCTATTGCCCAAAAATTGCAAGCATGGCTACAATACTTAGATATTACTGTCTAAAACGTGAGCAAGAATGGCCAATAGAAATGATTATAAGTACATTGCTAAAAACGTACATAATAGTAGAGCCTAGAGCATTTCCACTAAGGTGATACATAGATTGAAATCAAACCAGAACATAAATCGATACAAAACCCAAGGGGAAAGGAACATGAACCAACAATTATAACTCCTCAGAAGCTATCTCAAGAAACCACTCATGAAATTGAAGTCAATTCGATGATAGGAGTTGTATAGGCATTCATCTATTGCCGTTAACATAAATGTTGTCTACCAGGGATCTCGACCGCCTTGTCTGACATATCCAAGTAAGAGTTAACAATTTACTCAGCCAGTCATTCAGTCACAGTATTTTTCTGAGCAGTGTTAGGTAATTTTTCAATGTCAATATACAAAAGGAATGAATTTATGATTGACATTTTTCCTGTAACTTATATAAGCTTCACCAAAAATTTCAACCATGCTCTCCTCTTCCAACCTACTTTTGAAGTCGTAATACGAGGCACATATCAGAGCAATAAAAGCTAAGCTTCTATAGGCACCAAGTGCCATGCAATAACCAGAAAACAAAAGCATAGTGCCTGTGTACATGGGATGACGAAGTAATCTATATGGACCATATATCACCACAATAAAAGGCTGATCAAGACTTTTATCTGAATACTTGTCAAGGTACCATATCGCGTAGTACTGCAATATCATCGCCAGCAAAAGCACAATCCAGCGCAAGCCCCCTATTGCAATACCCGCAGTCTCGTATATAGCAGCCAAATGCCCTCCAACGACACCCAACATAAAACCAATTTGGGCAATTCTGGGAACGCTAATGATTTTCCAAGGCTGCTTTTTAAATGTATAATCTCCCCGCTTTTTATTTAGATCATTTCCATACTTAAATAACCTAATGTAGTAGCCAGTGAGAAAGGAATGCAAAGTAAACAAGAGCGAGCGTGAGGATTCCACCGTCTACATATCCATATAAATGGGGCGAAAGGAACAACCATAATAAATGTTAGCGCAACTGCCCAAAGGAAGATTTCCTCCAATTCTGTAGCCTTTCCTCGGATTTTTTTTATAGGCAGGAAAGAGAGAGGCAATTCCTAATACGACAGTTGCAGGCCGAGGCCACACCACAAAAAGACCAGCTGGCATACATCCACAGATAGGGATTAAACAGTGCACCTACTATGAACTTGGTGGCCCAAATGTAAATAGCTGCCACTGCTACCCATTTCGACGCCTCCAACGGAGTCACCTTTCTCAGCATGGGAACCATAGTTTCTTTCCACAATGCATCTGCCCTGTCCCTGCACCATTCTGCAGGGCTATTAACCGCCTTCACACACTTTATCTCGTTTTGGGCCTCGGCCTTTCCCTCTTATCAGCTTTAAGCTTAAACCATTTGTAAAAACCCGAAAGGGGTTTAGGGATGGTAGAGAACGAAGCCCGGTGTCTGCCATCATATGCAGCGCGAAGAGAGGGACATGATTTTACATGTGTATGCCGCCTGCCAAATAAGGGCTTTAATTGTTGGAGCTGAAATAGATGCAAAAAACCCCGCCTGCCATCACAATTGAATCAGAACACGGCGCTTCCCTGCTTCTAGTTATCCCACTGAAACATCATGTGCACAGCTTCTGCCGATCTTAACAAGGCTGCAGAGGTGCGAAGTTCCTTCCAAATATTGTCAAGTCTATTTTGTTATAAAATATTGTAGACATTCACAGAGATGCAATATTGTTTAAGGTTTTCTTATACATAATTTGTATAAATTTTATTAATGTTCAAGATTTACATAGAATTTTATGAAACAAAATTGAATGGTCATTAAATTATGATAACTTTAGTTATAAATAAGAAAATAGAATTTAGCTTAATTTATTAAAAATAATTTGAATTTTTTTTGTAGTTTCTAATAAAATAAATCAGTTACATTTAATCAACTAAATACAATTAATACTATTTTTTTTGGAAAAACATACTAACTTTTAACAAGTACTTTAATTTTATCTTTTGAAAAAATAGATAAAATTAAATTATTTTATAATATTATTATTCTATAATTTCTAAAATTAAATTTAATAAAAAATAAATATATGAGATTTTAATAATGTTATTAATTGATATGAAATAATTTAATCTAGAAAAAATAGCAATATAAAAATATAAGCTTCAATCTTATAGCACAATAATCTCCATATTAGAAAGAATTTCACAACCAATAAATATTGTAGAAAATTAATTTTAATTATATAAAAAATAAAAAATAAAAAAAATAAATATATAAAATATAAAATCACTTCAATAAAATTTTGATGATGATTATCCACTTAAATTTACTCTTCAAATATTAACTAAGAAAAATAGTTTTTAGAATTTTGAAATCTTAATATTTTTACTATATTATAATGTAATATTATTATAAAAATTATTGCATTTTGATTGGCTAAAATTACAATATTTAATCATCAGTTTTGCAACTTTACTTTACATACTATCAAAATATGATATTATTAACAAAATTGAAATACATTTGATTGGCTTATAAAATTTTATTATGGAAATGTTCACCTTCAAAAAAATAGCTCGTATTGAACTTTGCAATCTAAACAAATATTTTCAAGAAATCCGCCCTTATCGCTCAAAGTTTTTCAACCAATAGAATGAATGAAAAATACTTCTACAAATTAGAAAAGTTAAGTTTCTTGTTAATTTACTTTATCAAATATTAAGATATAATATTATTTGAAAAAGAGTGAATTTTGATTGGTTGAGATTTACTAATTTAATCACTAGTTAACAGAAATGTCGATGCCTATAGTTCTACAGCCTACGGCAGGAACTAATAACCTATATGCCTCTTGAGAATGTGAAAGCACAAAAATAGTTTCTAAGAAAGGAAACTAGCAATTGCACCGTGGTGTTCAGTGGGTACGTAGCAAGAGGTGTGGAAGGTTAGTTAGGATAAGTTGATCTATTCTTTTTCATATATTTACTGTAGTTCATGATGTATATAGATAGGTCATTTGGTAAATATAAAGTTATCAATAAAGAAGTGATAGTTTTAAAGTACTCGTGTGTTTTTATTTATGAAGATTCAAATGTGATTGAAATAAAAAAATATTTAAATTAAGAAGATAAATAAGTTTTTATTATCAATAGATTAATGGAGATGAAGATGAAGATAAAGGATAAAGATATAAAGACAAAGAGAGATAAGAAAGATAAAAAAGAGGGGAAATATATAAATAGAGATGGAAGAGATAATATAGAGAGGGAGATATAGGAAGAGATAGGAAAGTAAAGGAGATAGGAAGTGATATATAGAGTGAGAGAGGAAGAGATATAAGAAGAAAGCGAGAGAGAGGAAGGAGGGAGACAAATAGGTAGAGATAGAGAGGATAAGGAGAGATAAATATGGAGAGATGGAGAGGGATGGGTAGAGAGATATAGAGGATGGGGGGAGGGAGAGATAGAGAGATATTGACAGTTGGATAGAGAGATAGAGATGTAAGGAGATACAAAAAGGAGGAGAGAATATAGAGACAAATAAATAAAATTAAAGATGAACTTGGAGAGAGGGAGAGGAAAATGGAGAGATGAAAAGAGAAGGAGAGGGGGAAAAGAAAAATAAAGATATATGAGATCATAAAGATAGATATATAAAAATATAATGGGAAGAGAAAAGGGAGAAAGATAGATGGGGGGATTGGGAGAGAGCGGGGAAGAGAGAGTAACAGAAAGAGATGTGTAAAGAAGGTTGGGGTAGATGTATGTGTGTAGAGAGAGGGATAGGGAGATGCATAGAGAAAGAGTGAGATAGTGACCAAGAGAGGTATGAATAGGAGGAGATAGCGATAAGGGAGAGGGAAAGGGAGAAAGAAATATACATAATTAAATATAAGGTAGGAGAGATGGAGTGGATATAAGAGAGAGATAGAGATAATGAGATGTAGATAGAGAGGGAGAGGGAAGATAGGGAGGTAGGAAATAGAGAGGAAGATGATAGAGAGAAGATAGAGAGAGATAGAGGGATAGAGAGGGGAAGGAAAATATAGATAGAAATAGAGGGAGGTAAATGTAGATAGAAATAGAGAAAGGGAAATGTAGATAGAGATAGAGAGAGATGGAGAGAGATACGGATAGGGATAGTGATAGGGATAGGGATAGGGAGAAATAGGAGGGGTGTGTGTTTGTGTGTGTGTTGAAGAGAAATATATATAGCTAGCCTTAGGGAGGGAGAAACATAGAGTTTGTGTGTATAAGAGATAGAAGGGGGGGAGAGTGAGAGAGTTATAGTGGTAAGGACATAGAGATAGAGAGGAAGAGACATGGAGATAGAGATTGGGATTGAGATGAAGATGAATATGGAGAAAGTTATGGAGAGAATGATAGGGAGAGATAAAGAAAGAGTAGAGAGGGATAGGTACAAATGAAATAGATAAATGTATAGAGATCGAGAGGGGGGGGGAGAATGAGAAAAGGGTATAAAGATAAAGATAGATATAGGTGGTGATATAGAGAGAGGTATAGAGGAAGAGTTGTAGGGTTGGGTAAGTGTGGAGAGATAATAGATAAATATAGAGGGAGAGATACAAGAATAAAGGTGGAGATATAGAGATGGAAATGCAATGAGATATAATTATAAGTGTTTAGGAAGATGGAGAGGGAGGGGAGAGATAGATAAAGAGAAGGTGAGATGTGTAGAGAGAGAGAGAGAGAGAGTGAGAGAAGAGAGAGAGAGAGAGAGAGAGAGAGAGAGAGATGAGAAGAGAGAGAGAGAGAGAGGCTTGATCTATAGAGGAAGAGGAAGATGAACAAAAAGATAGAGATAGATGGTGGTGATGGTCCAATAGTGAGATAGAGATATAATGAGACATGGATAGTGAGTGGAGGATGAAGAAAAATAATGAGATAAAAATGGAGAAGAGGAGATAGGCAAATAGAGATGAGAAGATGGAAGAGAAAAAGAATGGAGATAAGAGAGAGAGGAAGAGAGAAAGATGGAGAGACAGATGCATGTGAAGATAAAGAGAGATGGACAGATGTATGAGACATGAGAAAAGGGAGAGAGATGTATATATCGAGAGATAATATATGGGGATAGGGAGAGAGAAAAAAGTGGGGACACACACACACAACAGGGACAGAGAGAGAGAGAGACGATAGAGAGAGAGAGAGGAGAGAGAGAGAAGAGAGATGAGAGAGAGAGAAGAGATGGGAGAGAGAGAGATGAGAGAGAGAGAGAGAGAGAGGCTCAATAAAGAGTGATAGAGAAAGAAGGTGAGAAAGATAATCAATAGACAAAGAATGTATATAAAGAAAGATATAGAACGGAAAGATAAAGAGATATGGAGAGTGAGGTAGTGAGGGAGGATAGATAAGTAAAGAGATATAGAAAGGGTAATAGGGAGAGGGAGAGAGAT